>JANHFL010006194.1:334995-367767 GCA_032468155.1 Oxyrhabdium leporinum
GCCTCCAGAGAACCTCTGCAGCCCGGGGAGGCTGTTTTCACCCTCCTGGAGGCTCAAGGAAAGCCTCCAGAGGCTGGGGAGGGTGAAAACGCCCACCCGCCATGGTGCAGGAGGCCGACTAGGCCACGCCCACCATTGCCATGCCCACCTAGCAGCCAGGCAGCAAACCCATTGCTGAAATTTTTAAAGAACCATCCTGATCAAAAGGCAACATTTGGACATCAGAATCATTACAAACATAATATAAACCCTCCAGAGGAAGAGATCTATTCTTCTTTGTTGAGAACTTCAATAACACAAGAAGCTTTTATTTTAAAAAAATGACACAAGATGTTCTACTGAGCCTCCAGAGTTCACAAAATATTGTTTATTTCCTTGCAGGCAGAAGAATATGAGAAGTAGTCAATATTGATGGGCCTCCTGAAATTTCACCCAATATGGCCTGCAATAGCTATGAATAGCTATGCTTTGACCGTAGAAAAGGGCATTGAAATTCTGGTTTTTATTTGAAAAATCTTCTAAAAGCCCTTGTAAATTCAGCCTCTGTTTGGATTTTAAATCACAAATCTTATTTCTCTGTTGAGCCGATGCAGCAATCCTGTTGCTAGCATTCACTGCTCAGGAAGCAGTGGCTGGAAATGTAACCAGATACTAGGTTCATATTATCACATGTGGTGGATATGCCCAAAGGCAAAAAAATATTGGACAGAAATATACACATGGCTAGAAAAAATAGTAAAGCAACATATAGATCTAAAACCAAAAATATTTTTGTTGGATATTTTACCAGAAAAATACAATAAAGGGAACACATATTTAATTTTACATGTGTTAACAGCATCCAGAATTGTGTTTGCACAACAATGGAAAATGAAGAGATCCCTACAGATGAAATTATAATAATAAAAAAGTGTGCAGAAATGGATAAACACTTAAAATTAAGGAGAAGGAAGAAACTGAATACTTTTTAACATGGGATTTGTTTTATCAACGGCTAAATAGCAGAAACAGAAGTTAGAAACCTAAAAGTATAAGGGAAGGATTAATTACAATGAAGATTTACTAAAATGAATAAGTAAATATTATTGTGTGATTATTATTGATGTTAAATATATTATTGTTACTATTACCACTACAATATCTCAGTCAATTGTACTCAGACAACACACTGTTTATATAGATATTGAATTTTTATGTTTTACATTGTTTAAAAAAATAAACACACACAATACACACACACACACATTTTTATATAAAGGAAACAGTGGTGTAGCAGTTAAAGCAGCAGACTAGAGACTGGAAGAGTGTGAATTCACACCCTAGGCACAAAGCCAGCTGGGTGAACCTTGGGCCAGTCTTTCTCCCTCTCTTAGCCCCAGGAAGAAGGCAAGAGCAAATGTCTTCTGAAAATCTTGCCAAGAAAACTGAATAAACTTCTCCAAGCAGGAGTCAAGGCTAACTCAAAAGTATCCAGATCATAGGAAATTCCCAACAAAAATTATAATTTTGACTTATGTTTTTTGTTTCTTTTCTACAATAAATGATAAAAAGAGACCCTACAGTTTTAGAATATCCCTCATGAAAAATACACTCAATTAATTGGATTATGTTACGCATTTGTACATGAGTGAGATAATTGGTTTAATTAAAAATAATATTTGTTTCTTTTCTTTTGCTTCCATATTTAATTTTAAAATTAATGGCAAAATACAGCAAGATGCTAAAGATGCAATTATTGCTTTTTTATTTCTGAACATTTAACTTCACAATCAAATTTACTTATTATTAAACCGAGTTGGCCATATATTACAGATTCTTAAATTGACATGGCCATTTATGATACATCAGTATTTTCTACCAGCTTCACTCATAATGGAATTTTTGGCTAGATCTGCCACATGAACATTACATTCAAGCATCATGGCAAGCCAAAATTCCCCTCCTACCAATCAGCATTGCCAGAAAACCACAGATGGCCGTATGTACGATTTGCTAGCTTATCATACAAACCAGAGTGCTCCATTTGGAACAAGCCAGAGAGAAAAGCTATGCAACAGATCAGAACAATGTCTTTCAAATACAACCATGTCTATATCCAAAGTATCTTCACAAACAGAGTACCCTTTCTGTGGATATAGCTGATACTGTTGTCTTTATAATCAGAAACTTCTCAATGCTGCCAGTTTGCTTTACAAATAAAATGGTTTATTGGATTCTGTGCAGAAGAAAGTACTGTTTGCATAAATCAATGCTATTTATGTAAACAAACAGTTTATTTGGTAAGCAACATATTTATGCCTTTAGAAATATGTAAAGTTAGCATATGGAAATGTATCCACTCTATAAGTAGTACATCTGTGTAATTGGTTATTTTTAAACAACTAATGCCTAACAAAACAAAACTGCCTCATATTGATCAGTTGAATATTCTGTATATATGAAATGCTATGTTCCTTACAACATTTTTACTTTATTATCTAATTTTAAAAACTCTGATGTATACCATTCAGGAGGATTAATCCAAGAAGCACCTTTTTTATATTGATAGGGTGCAGGCCACTAGTAGTGTTCAACTCACGTTGAATGCAAGCCACCTGAGTGAGAAGAACCCCATTTGAGTTTGAAAGAATTCTGTCAAATTTATAACAACTATTCTGATCACTTTACAAATGATTCATGTTTTGAATGCAATGTGATTTCAAAACTTTTTATATATCCCTGCATGTCTACACAACAAACCACTACGTTGGTAAATAGTTGTATTTATTATATACTGATCTCTCGACTCAGAATTCATATCTAATCTACACCCATTTAAGAATGAGCAAGTTTAACTAATAAACAGAGATACTAAGATAGTGAAATAAACATGCAATAAAGTCTAAATCCATCAGACATGGACATTCTTCTCTTTCCATCCTGTAACAACATCCCACTGTTCTTCTTCAGAGTACTCCCAACTATCAGATAATTTATCATTGAGTAAACTATATATTTTCTCAAGAGATAATGAAGTTGACAGCCCTGTTTACACTCTGAAATTGCACATTAATTTAGCTGTTACCCAGTGCACAATGAAAAGACAAGAAAATAGAATTCTAGAACTGAAAATAATAATTTTAGTTAGACCAAAAAAGTTTGAAATTGTCACTTTCTAAACATGATCTTCATGTTACTATGAAAAGGATATGTGCATGGCAACAATTGAGAAAAGTCATAACGTGATTTAAAATTGCAGATACAATCTGTTTTGCTTGCAACAACTGCATGCAATTTATAACTGACATTGCAATAGATTCACTCAACAGTGATACATTTATATAGTATTATTGCAAAAAGGTACATTGTGACAAGATTAGCAAAATTCTTAAAGTAATGATTATTTAAGAATCATAATGTTACCTAAGGCAATTACCATGCACTCTTTTAACATCTACTGGGAAAGATCTGAAGGGAAAATAATTGACTTCGCTAATTTTACCCTTGATAATTACAAAATAGCTCTGCATTTTGTAGCCAAAATTTTCACATGTAATTGTCAGCCTTGATAGAAACAAGATAAATGCTTTGCAGAAAAGCTCTGACAATTAGCTATAAGATCAATTAATTTTGTACTTATGGTGCAAAGTAACACTAGGAATCTTAGATACATACATTATACTATTTGCTTCAATAATCAATAAACAAATCTATGCTTATTTGTTCTCTATAAATTCTCATGGTTAGCATTGTTACTACTGTAATAAATTCACAAATCATTTAAATATATTTGTTATCCTTGTTAACAGATTGCAAAATATAGGGATCGCAAGTGGTATAGTAAGAATTAAAAGTTGAGAAAACTGCATGAAGCAGAACTTTCATGAATTTATCTTGCAAGTTTTCTCCAAGTACCGTAAACAAAGCAGCCTACAGAGTCTTTAAGATACAAACATTTTATTAAAGTGACAGCAGTCAGACAGCCATTTTAAAGGTAAATTCCAATGTGAGCAATTCATAATAATAAAGAAAATGATAAGATGTATTCTTTGCCCACATGTGCAAAAACTAATACAGATTCTGTTTTTCTATTATCTGTCTATACAGATAATAGACTATACAGGTAGTCTTCAACTTACAACCACAATTGAGCCCAAAATGTATATGGCTAAGTGAGAAATTTTTTAAGTGAGTTTTGCCCTATTTTATGACTTTTCTTGCCACATTTCTTAAGTGAATCATTGTAATTGTTAAATTAGTAACATGGTTGTTAAGCGAATATGGTTTCCCCATTGACTTTGCTTGTCAGAAGTTTGCAAAAGGAGATCACATGATCCCGGGACTCTGCAACCATCATACATGTGAGTTAGTTGCCAAGCATATGAATGTAAATCACATAACCATGAAAATGCTGCAATAGTGATAAGTGTGAAAAATGATCATAAGTCGCGTTTTTCAGTAATGTTGTAACTTCGAATGGTGAACTGTTGTAAGTCAAGAACTATAACTGTAATATGTAATATGTCTATAAAATGTTCTTAACTGGGGACAGCATGGTATCAGTTGTTATTTCTAACAGATCCCCAAATTAATACTGAAGTTCTACAGGGATTATAAATAACAAATGGAAAGACAAGCAGAATGCAGAAAAGATGTTAGAGGACCATTTAAAGGTAACAAGTGTAACTTGCAGATTCATGGCTATCTGATATGTTATATAGCTAAACACTTAAAAATTTGTGACTAGTTTCACAATTTGTTAATCCTTGGGATAGTATAATTTGAATTGTGTCACTTTGTTATTACTTTATACTATTATACTATCTATCTATCCATCTATATACACACACACACACACATACATGTATTATAGTTTATTATTGTATTAATCTATTTTCTGCACTAGAATGTAGTTTAAAATAGCTTGAGAATTGGTAGCAATTGAGGTATAATAAACCTAACTAATTAAGTAAATAAATAAATAAATAAAATTAAGTTAATATACTAGCTGCATGTATACCTTACATGGCAGAAAAATAGAGGAAGAACTTTTGGCTTTTAAAAACATAATTTTACAATAAATGCAAAAAATAAAAAGATATCTTTTACAATATCAAATCAATTATCAAGCATTTTACAGTTTATATTTCATCATTTTTTTAAGACAGGAGAGAATGAGCTGATACAAATACTGAATGGATTCCATTTAGGTTATATACCACAGAAGTTTGTTAAATTCTTGTTTGTCTAAAGTAGAAATAAAATGATATTATGTTTTGGCATATCTTTCAGAACAAGAAGCTTAATTAGTTGAGAAGTCACATAATTCTGTAGGTCACTATGTTTTAAATCTGAACTGTGGCAAGCTAAAAATAATTACATCTATTTGCCTAGAAACAGTATTTGATGCAGAATAACATAAAGCATTTCTACTTTATTGAAATCTATGGATATTCTTTTAATTTTAAAAACAGATTTGGTAAAACAGTCAATTCACAAAATACATGTTTGATAGACATGCAAATAATATGTTTATAGACTATAACTTGGCTATATTGAATGAAACAGGTAGCATGGCCTGTGATTCCTGTGATCATTCTTGTTATAAAAATCCTATTCTACTAATGAATATTTGCTGTCAGCCTATCAGTGTTCACTTTTTCCCCATGTTTACACTTTTTCATGTTTTGAAAAGATGCTCAATGTATCAAAACTGCTATAATTCATTTACCTTTAATTCACTCTTTCTGCAACGACAGATCTTCCTGCTAATCTCACTAGTGATTCTTTGGGAATCAGTATGAGAAAGAATTTCATAGTACACATTTTATATACCTTATTTAGTGCCATATCTAGTAAAATTTCAGATGGGGAGAGGGGGATGTATGTACAATGTAAAGTAACACTCAGTGCCTCAAAGCACTAAGGTTTCTAACAAAATAAGCTCACAAAAAGCAGCAATTGAGCAATTTTTCAAAATAAAACAATTATAAAAATGCTCTCATTTAACACAACAGAAATCACATTACCTTAGTATTTTGCAGCTGAGCAAGACTTGTGCAGGCATTCGCTAGAAGAAAATCACCACTCAGGACAGCCATTTTATTTCCAAATTGCATATCTTTCAATGCTCCATCTGAGGATGTCAGTTCACTAATGTTTACTATTCCACGATGCACAAGGAAAGCTGTGTGGATCAACTCTGTGATCTCTGCAAGAGTTCGTTGGCTTTAAAGTAAAGATCAGATGTAATACAATTAGATGCAGAACCATTGCATGAGTCATGTGTGTGTGTGTGTGTGTGTGTGTATATATATATGTGTGTGTATATATATAAAAACCTTAGTGCACAACTGGGCATTTTATCAGAACAAATGTAACATTCACTCTGTTTGGACCTATGTGGCCAATGATCAGTTTTGATTACGATTTCTATCTGAAGCAGGATATTTATTTCTTGGAAAACGTGAAACAGTTTAAAATGTAAATCCTTCCTCCATACTTCAAGTGTGGATTGACAATTTTAATGCATCAATAATGGTTAAGAAAAAAAAGTTAAGGATGTAAATTCACCAAAATAGTCTTATGGGCATACCTCATCATTTTGTATCCTATTTCAGCAGCAGTAGTATTGATTCAATACCTAGGCTAGTATTGCCATATATCACATTATGAAGGTACACATGGTGGCATGGGACAGAAACATTCTAATCATTGTTAAACTTTGCTGTCTTCCAGAATGAAATAGAAATACAAGCCATTTATATTCCACAACAGAAAACTGCATTCTGCTCTAATCCAAGGTGTAAAGAAGGGTTAATATATTCTACTGTTGATGTGAGTGAGAGGGAGAAGACAGAGACTAATAAGGCATCCTGATGCTCCTGCTGTCATTGTCAGGGCAGTCCTCCCAGTAAAATGTCCATATCAATTCAACTTATCAGATGGACAGCTGATCAACATTAAACAGATTTGCTCTGGGCAGATTGAGCTGAATACCTGCCATGAATCACAATGAGAGCCCTCTGGTCTCAGCAACTGAGATCTGCCATTTCTGACTTCTGAAGTTCCAAGGACATATGGAGATCTCTAGTGATGAGGACATAAAGCTGCAGCTTCCTCAACAGATAGCTTGTTTTTCCCAAAGGTACATATTAATATCCTGAGGAGAACAGGCTCTTTTTTTGACCTGAAACACCACCCTTCGTTATCCAAGCCAAATTACTATTGTTCTTTTTCTTCCCCTATTAAGCTTTTAATGAAGAAAATAAAATTTTCATTGTTCAGCTCATCATACAAAACTTCAGCAATATATAAATGTAATATTTTCCAACTCTCCCTTTCTATTTTACCCTTCCTTTCTGTTTACTCTCCAAACAGCAACTATAACATTTAGCTAACCACATTAGAATTCCTCTTCAGGTTCCTTTATTTTTAATTGAAATAGCACAGAATTCTGGTACAGTGAGAAATTATTAAATAGCTGTAGGCAATTTCCAAGGATTTGAACATCTCCTAGAAAATATCAGATCTTTTTTCAGCAGTACAATTCAGGTTAATGTTTAAAGGAAAACATTTCCATATAAATCCTGGAGCATCCAAACATTTAATAATTACCCACCTCCAAATTAATTATAAAACAATGACTTTTAAAATCACAAATATTGAAGTACAGTACAAAACATGTAGACTGAGAGGGAATTTTATTTATTTCATTTATTAATCAATGAAGGCTAAGAGTACAGTATTTATAGAGCTTTTAAATGCATAATTTGCAAGCCAATTCTACGGAACATGTATAGAAAAATAATTGTAAGCAACTCCTCTTTCTCAATCACATTGTCCAGTAATTGGAGAGTTGAAGGCAAAAACACCCAATAGAAGACACAATTATTTCACAAGTGTCATGACAACATTGCGCAAATGATGTAAATTAGATAATATCATTTGCATTGTGTCGTGAGAGACATGATGGCTCTTTTCCCTTTATCCCATCCACAAATACCGATGGTTGAAGGCAATATGTTCTATCCTACCTTGAAGGCTAGAAATCCAAAGTCAGTCTGTCTGTCTGTCTGTCTGTCAGAGAGGGAGGGAGGGAGGGAATGCTCTGCCTCTTTGGAAAGGCATAGCAAAGGGAAATCCAAGGAAAGCTGTAGGATGTTATATGGAATTGACTCTTTTCTTCCCCTGTCTATTCATTTATTATTTATTAAACAAATTTATATAGCCACCCAACTCACACATGGGTAATTCTGGGCAGAGTTTCTACAATTCTACAATATCTTCAGGTTTACAACTCTGGACGTTAGTTGTAAAAGAGAAGAAAAAAATAGGTTATTAAAAAACCAGGAATAAAATGTTTAATCCAAGGCAAGCTCTGCTGAGTTCATTAAGGCATTCATAATTAATACACAAACATAACATTGCAATCTTAACAAATTATTTCTTCACAAACAAATCAATGAAGATAATCACAGAGAAAATATTGTAGATGGAAGGCACAAAGAAGTAACAGTAAGAAAAAAAATATTGCCTAAACCAAGAGTCCTACATAATGGTCGTCTGACTGACTAAGTGGGGATTATCACCCTATCTTTCAATATCAGTATTTAATCCTGGAACATATTTAAAGGAAAAGTGAGAGAGAGCAGCGCTTCCTTTCTTTACCACTAAACAGTCAAGCTACTGTTCATACATTCTTAGAATAAAGCTATTAATTCAATGACTCTTATGCAGTCTTTTGCCTGTTGAACTTATTTCATTTCAAAATTAATAACTGTGTCAAATATTTTCACTCTATCCCAATGTAGAATAAACAGTTCCGTACTGATCTCCATCAAATCATTCCTAAACATTAATTCCACAGGCAACAGCATTTGCCTGGTATCCTGCTATACAATAAGTGTGATTTAATATTTGTAAGCGGTGTCCCAAAAATTCTATGTTGAAGAAACGTGACAAGAAAATGTAAACACAAAGCCATAGCTAACTCTCAAATTTAAAACTATTCACGTCTATTATCTTATAATCATGATTTAAAATTAGCTGATCTTTAAAAAAAAAAACTTTAAAGCTTAGAAAAAAGCTTTAAAAAAAACTGAAATTAGCCTACCGAAGACTATAGCATCAGAAAATGACTGAATATCTTCACCTTGTTTATACTGATTGCGAAAGCCTAATGATTCCTTAACAACCGTAGTAAAATCAAGTGTGACTCACTTAACAATTTTTTGCTTAGCAATGGAAATTCTGGTCTCAATTGGGGTTGTAGGTGGAGGACTACCTATATATAAAATCAAATAATGTAGTTCATAGTGGAAGTAATATATCATGATAAAAAGTAGAGCAATAACTCATTTAAGCAAAATGTTTAAGATATCTTTGCTTATTAAAGTTTTCAAGTTAAAACCAGATGTTATTGGAAATTACATGAAAATAATTCATACTTATTAAAATTTATTTCCACTTAATCATTGTTATGACCTAGCTGCGTTCGTGTGTGTGGAGAATGGAAGCCTGGATGATGGACCTGGATGAACGTGAGGCATCGCGACCCAAGGTGAGGTGAGACTGGCGGAGGAGACTGGAAGAGCCAGCAACCCGAACACTGACAGCTAATTGGTGTAAAGCTAGTTTGCCATTCCACCCGCACCAAGGATAGGCATGCATGCACTGGAACAGAATGACCTAGAAATATAGGCTGTCAGCACTGCATTGTTTCTAGCAAGTATAGATTTCCCTGACATGTATGCCATACGTTAAATAAATAAAAAATTGTAATGACCAGAAGCATACATAGTAATCCAAGTGCAGTCTCACTACTGATTGCAAAATGGACTTTTTCTGTCCTTTGCTTTCTATGACTTGCTTACTGAAGATTCCTTGCCATTCATATTCAGGTGCAATTAATTATTTAATAAACTTTTCAAAAGGCAAACAGCTGAACTGGGGCATTTGTATCAAAGTCAGGGGCTTTTATAATTAATACTGTAAAGGAAACTGCTAGATATTTTACTATATTTAATGTATGCCCACTATGAGATAATGTAACTTAACAAAGAAAGTTAGTAATAGAAAAGCCGGACTAAGCTAACCAGAAACTCTTCAACCTTTCTGCGAACAAAATTCTACCGAGTGGATTTCCATTTTGTGCAAAGGACTATCGATTCTTCTTTCTGCTGGCAAACTTCCACACCTGGTTCAGAAAATACCTCAAAAGATGGGCAGAGTTGCTGTCTTAATTATGCCTGCTGCACTGGCAGATAGCCACACTTATATATCCTTCTGAAAAATAACATAAAGATGAAATAAATATATGAAAAAAAACCAGAGATTGTGGGCCTGGGATAATGATAGACATGAGACTGCAAGTCTGACAGAGAAAACAAGGTTCTAGTATCAATGCAGCCACTTGCAAACAGATGGCTATAAGGAAAGCGGGGAAAGCCCTAATCCAGCATGGCCAAGGTAATGCAGCAGATGGTTGGCAGAGATGCCTCTAAATACTATCAGCATCACCTGTTCGGGCAAGATTTATTCCAAGCATACACTCCCAAAATACAATTCTCACTTTTCAGAACTGACAGATCAGACCATCTGTTCTTGAAGAAAGATGGTGAGGAACTGCACGGGTGGATCCCTATAGGTGGTTCTTATTTGTGTAGGTGGCCTTTATCTGCCATGGTAAGATAATCTTCCTTTATCTACATGGATACTGGACTGGACCTTCATTCTACTTCTCATGATGTGTAGCAAGACTGGCCGTCTGTAATTCTCTTGTTACGTTTTCCTACGTTTTCCAGGCAAGTCACATTTGTTAAAAACAGCATGTCAAATAGTTCACAATTATAGACTATATCATACATTATGCCAGATGGTAATGAGCCATATACAAGGACCTATCCATCCAAAATAATCATACAGATTTCTACAGCATTGTTCAAGAGGTTATGGTTTATTACACAGTACTCATTAGACATACACTGCCACCATTAGCAATTTTTTCTTCATTTGTATCTCATTTAAGATTCTACTTTCACAAGCAAATTCAAATTAGTACACAAGGTTAAAACCATTATGGTCAGGAATGAAATTATCCTGTCTTTTTATGATATAGCAACAGTGGATCAAAGCTCTCTAGCCCAACACATTTTAAAGAACTAGTCAATTGAGTTTTAACTATGACAATAGGAATATACTGACCACATATTGTGTCGGATACCTTAAAAATGAGTTAATAGTCAGATTGCTCTAAATAAACATATTTTAAACTAGCAAAAACTCAAAAAAGTCATGCTTCTCTTTTTTTAAGTGTTATTGTTTGAATACATTCACAGAAAACTAAACAGAGAAATTTAATGCAGATAAGACAGTATCCTATCTTATCTACTCTTTGTTGGCGGAAGGAGATGATTGGATAGTATACACCTGTTCTGGAGGGGAGCATATTTTTCTATGAAAGAATTGTAGCTTCAGGGACTGTTGAATTTGGCACTCCTGCTTTTATATAGGTGTTTCGCTATTACAGGTAGCAATAGTGGTAAGATTATCTTTTACTATTAAACAAAGAATCAAGACAGAGTACAAGTAAGGAAATACCAAACACAATAAGGAAACTTTGGCACCAATAAAATGAATTGTTTATAACACATGCTTTCAGAGACTGTCCTTAATCTTTCAAATAATATAATACTTAGTTTTGCTGAAATTGCCCACTACTCTGGGGGTGGACAATTTCAGTTGAATGAAATTGCAACTTTCATTCAAGTCACCATACATTTGGATATTGTATGGTTATTAATATTTTCTTTTTTTATCTATTTGGAAATTTCTTTTATTCGTAATGTGTAATTCATGAAAATTGCTAACTACCAAAAAAGTCAGTGTGACATATGTGTTGCAGTGTGATACTGTTTTTCTTGGATCAGCTTTGACAATGAAATACTTGAAAGGAAATAAAATGCTCGTATTTAAGGAATGAAGAACTTCCTTTGTATCCAAAAAAGCTTTCAGTAGAATATTGTCTTTAAAGAACAACTTACTATTATCGGTCTCATGTATTTCCACAGCTGGAGTCTTAAAAGGCTCTCAGTTTTTATTTATTTTATTATGAATGCTTTTATGCCACTTCAATGATCTAATTCTAAATGGCCTACAGCACAACATACCATACAATACGATAGAATAATTCAAAAATATATCAACATTATCAAATAATAAGACTATTAATTTTAAGGAGAGATACGATATCTAAACTACAATATCCTTTACGATTGCCTAAATGGTGGAAAAGAAGTAGTAATAGGGAAATCAACTCTTTGCTTCCATCTGGTGATTGTTTAGATTTTTGCAGTCTAGTTATGGTAGCCCTAATGTTGAAAATAGTAGGAAAATGTCATGGGGGAAAATAGTCCCTGGGCACCATTTACCAGAAATACGAACAGCTGATGCAACAGTTTACCATTCTGCAAACTGCTAAAGTTTGCAAACTGGTGAAAAAGATGAATCTGGAAATACGTAACTTAGTGCCAGAAGATACCTGGCTTTTAATGAAGTTTTTTATTTTTAAATGTTAACAAAGGTTAGAAAGTATGCTAGCGTGCTCCAAAGCAAAGAATGTTCCCAGTCTTTATTTTCAAAAATATCCTTGGATTCTACTGAGGCCCATCGGCGTAGTTAGAAAATAAAACTTGTGAGTGGCTGAAGTCCAACATTTTGTTGCAGATGGGGCAACCTGGACAGTTGACAGTGAGTTCTAGGTAAGACCTTTTTAGAAGATGGTATCAAGGAGTTGTGCAGCTCTGCATTCTGATGAATTGAGAGCTCTACAATGGGCACACCCATGTGGCAACCATTTTCTGAATGGACAACCCCCTCTCCACCCCCACACACACTTTCCATTGAAGTTATTTTCTTTGACTACCTGGGATAAGCTATCAGCATGTCAAATGTGCCCACTGATCCCACAAGTCAGGGACTCCTGTGATAATCAGGGACCAACTTTTCCAAAGAGCAAATTCAACAAATTTAACAAAGCTGACACAAACAAAATTCATAACAAAGTTTGTGCTTTAAGGTGCTTAAAACAAAGTGAATGCCATCATCACATGAGCAGGCACCAGATCTTGTCTATGGTGAACTCCTTAGCTGTGGTAGTCCCAATGTGATCATTCTTTGCACCGCTGCTCCTCATTATAAAAACAAAAAAATTAGACAACTAGCAACTACATTTGTAAGTATTTGGAAATCAGGTTGTAACCTTGCAGAGTTTATTATTTTTGTGTGTGATAATTGTTTATATCATTTCTTTGGAGGGAGAGCATTCTGCTTTAGGCTCAAACTTAAGCAATTCAGTTAAGTTTATATGCAATGACTGCATTAGACTAACTGAATGAAAGTAAACAGATTCCTATTAATATGCATTGCCAATTATGTTCAGACACTACCAAGCCTGTGAACAGATGCTCATCTGTCCAAGTGTTTCCCCGAAATATTTCCACACAGCTTTTTAAAATACACAACTACATCAATGTAACTGAAAAGTGATAATACCAATGGATTCAGTCTTAACAATGCATGAGCAGGAATACATTTCTGGATTTAAAGTGGCAGTTGTTTCAAAATATTTGTTTCATTCTTCAAATCAAGCAAAATGAAATAGCTAAGCATTCCATGAGTCAAACACATAATAAAAACAGTGTAATAAAAAAATTCTCTTATTCATATAAGGGAAGAATGTATTATTGGAACATGCTAGCACAAGTTCAGCCAATCTTACTGCTTGGTTTCCAAATTATGAAACAAATGGTCAGAGGGAGAAAATACTGAATCACATATGATCATGGTTTAGTTATTAACACATTTCTTCCTTAATGTGCATGTACATGTAAATCCTGTGCTGCAGGGTAAACTTTAAAAAAAACCCATCATGTTTCCTGAGTAAATTGTGTGATTACACTGGTCACTTTCTAACAAGTGTCAAACAACCTCTTTTATTTCAATTGTTTATAAAGACCTTTCACTCCATTGCTAAGAGATAAATGTAGAAGTACAAATGTTTAAAATGTTAATTGACTCCATTGTTCAAACCACAAAAAGGGGGAAAAAACTTAGCTCAAGTGATTATTTTTTAAGAGTTGAAGCCTATCCGCAATATTAATTTTCTTTTAAGACTGTAAATTTTAATATCTCAGACAGACTTGATGGATCCTCGCTAGTTCTGAGCACCAACAGGAGTGTTTTATCAGAGAAAAACACTTTGGTGGTTATAGCTCTGAGAACAAGCATTCGTTAAAAGGAAAATCCTAGAAGTATACCGTAAATTATGAACTACAAAAATATGAAGATTACCCCACATTTTCTTCACAACATTTAGTGTTTGTTGTCTTCTAGCCTCTTCCCTTAAGTAGGGGGTTTTACTTTACCAGAAAATAGCGGGGGGTTTTGCTCTTGGGAAAATACAGTCCTGAAGCAGATGGATCTTATAATATAAATGCTCTGATAAATAAATAGTTAAGGGAGGCAGTAAGTAGCCTTTGATCTCCTTCCCCTATCAACTGGGCACCACTCTAAGCAGCAGCCAGGAAGGATAAGAACCCTTTCTGAGCAACGAAACTGCTGCTGCCTTCAGGACGTCATATTAATCAGAAGCATCTTGGAATATTTGAAGCAACTATCTTCTATCAAAAGCCATTTTGGTCTAGAGATTAAGGATCAGGTTATAAACTACATGAGCATGAATTCTCATCCCACCTTGGACAAAGCCAGAAAGGTTGCCGTGGGTTAGTTACATTCTCTCTGTCCTAGGAAGGGAAAACACTATGGAAAAACCTTGCCAAGAAAACTGCAGGGGCTCATCCAGGCATTAGCATCAGAGAGGGTCCCTGTTCATGTCTGTTGTACAATTTGAGGATTTTCTTGAACTTGGAGCTCCACCTCAAAGAGCAGGTGACAGATGTACCCAGGAGGACCTTTGCCACAATCCATCTGGTGTGCCCTCCAAACAGTCAGTCATGCCCTAGTCTCCCCATTAGTGGACCACTGCAGTGCACTCTACAGATGCTGCAGCTAATCCAGTATGTGGTGGCATAGTCTGGCACTACTGAACTGCAAGTGGCATTGCTTGCCAGTTAGCCTCCAAGTGCAATTCAAGGGGATGGTTCTCAGCTAGGACTCTTTCATGGCATAGGGCCTGGTTATCTGCGGGGCTGCTTATCTCTGATAGTTTCTGTCCACCATGAACAATCAGATACAGTGCACATGATATGGGTCCCTACGATCAAATAATGTAACCTGACGGAACCTATGTATTTTCTATCATGGTATTTGCCCTTTGCAACAGCATCCCCTGGAGACACCTACAGGAAGTTCTTGGTTAAACATGGAAAATGAAACCAGAATTTCCATCACTAAACAAGGTGGTTTCAAAGCACATCTCATGACCTCATCACTTAGTGATGGCAATTCTGATATTCCCTATTGCCACTGGTAAGCAAAGATTGTGACTCCCTAAGCGAGTCCCAGATGATATAACCCAAGTAAGCCAGAATGTAAGGTGCAGTGCGAGTGTGGTAGGTGCAAAAATGGCTGCTGCCAGGTGCAGGACGGTATGAGAGACTTACCAAAATGGCTTGCAACCTTTCCTACCAACTTCCCCATTGATTTTACTTATGGGAAGCTGTCAGGAAAGATTGCAATTGACAATACATGACTGCAGTACGCTGCAGGTATTGTTAAGTGTGAGTCAGTTGTCAAGCACCCAAATCATGTTCATATGATCATGGGGGTGCTGTGAAGACCACAATTTCGCAAGTCTCCTTTTTCAGCATCATTGTAATTTCAAAGGGTCACTGAATGACTGGTCAAGAAGTGTGGACTACCTGTATGATCCCCACCTTTAAAATTATTTTTTAAAAATCTGGCTTCATCCATAGGCCTTTGGGATTTTAGGATGTTATATGTTAGTTGACTGTTTTCTTCCAAGAGGTGCACTGCTCTTTATTTCTTTTGTTTTATTTCTTTTATTTAATTGGTTTCTATTGCTTTGGATGTTGTATTTGACCCAGAATCTTCTGGAATTGGGCAACTTTCATAAATAAAATAACGATATACTTACCTAATATACCTGATCCAGTGTCCATATGAGCCTTCACTTATATATATAGTATATACCTACCATGGTTAGTAACTTTGAGAACTTTTTCAATCTATGTGTAATTCTGCAATATTGTGATCTGCAGTATAACCTGATCTTTATCTAAAAACTGACATTTCCGTGAGTCCTGATCAAGATCAAAACAACTGTATGTGCCAAAGGCAGTCAAACCTTATCAGCTTTGCAATTCTGGAAAGAATAGTCCCTTACCAATGACAGCAAGAAAAAAATTGCTCTAAAACACTCCCATCTTATCTCAATAATTTTCTACTAGGTACGCGCTGTACAAATAACATTTTCACTTAGGTCTTTCCAATTAATCTATTCTGTGAGGAATGGTTAGCACCACAAACTATTAAACATTTCTGCACTTAGAAATTAATTGTGTCTCAAGATACTTGTCACTGACAAGATATATCTTGGTTAAAAGACAACATTATTGAGGAGATAGATTAGGCCAACAAAGCTGCACAAAACAATGTGAGTGAACCCTAATATAGAGCAGCAGAGGTTAGAATCCATTGTTATAGTCTGTCATTAACAAATCTAAAAGTCAAAGTCCAATTAACAACCCCATAAATATATTACTGTAATGTATGCAGCCAAGTCTTACAATTCAACTTTCTCTATAATCTCATTGTTCAAAATTGCAGCAATTTCTTTATAGTTACTTCAGTTCTACTGACAATCATGTGTACTTTCACAAACTACACAGAGCCCTCATTTCCCAAACCCCAGAACTATTACATGAGCCAAAATATAAATTCCTAACATATGAAATGAATGAATGTCAACTATTATGGCACCACACTCAGGCTTGAAATACATAACTAAAAATTACATAAAATTCTATTAAGAGCTGATGATAGAAACACTGTTCTTCATCTAAGTTGAATCCTAGCTACAGAGCATTTTAGTGAACATTTCTGGGGAGTTTCAAGTTTAATTTCAGAGGAAATTGAGTAATAATAGCTCATGACAGAAAGCAAAGTTCAAATAAAAGAATATATGCAGCAGGATATTTAAGTTTTTAAAACTATCTCTACATTTTTCAAGTTTTGTATTCTCATATGTACAGTTGCAAGTTACATCTCTTTTATCTTCTTCATACAACCCTGGTTCTTAGTCAAGTCTACAAATTTACTAAACACTGAATCAAGCAATTTTTTGTAAATTTGCCAAATAGTGCATATAGGTAGTTCTTGACTTACAACCATAGTTTAGTGACTGTTTGAAGTTACAACAGCACTGAAAAAAGTGACTTATGACACTTTTTCATACTTACAACCACTGTGGCATCCCCATGGTCACAAGATCAAAATTAAGATGCTTGGCAATTGTCTTGTATTATGATGGTTGCAGTGTCCCAGGATCATGTGATCATATTTTGCAATCTTCTGACAAGCATTGGAGAAGCCAGATTCATTTGACAACTGTGTTACTAACTTAAAAACTGCAGAGACTCACTTAACAACTGTGGCAAGAAAGGTTGTAAATGGAACAAAATTCAATTAACTGTCTTGCTTAGCAACAGAAATTTTGAGCTCAGATATGGTCATAAGTCGAGGACTACCTGTATAAACTCAGAACTGAAATTTCCCTGGCTTTAATTTTAAACTTGCCTGTGGAATTTTAACCACTTATTCCTACCCCTCTACCAAAATGTTGAATCTCAGCTGACTAATTTAATGTTCCTAATACTGTAGCATCTAATAATGAGAAGACTAATTGTAATACCCACTGATAAAAATACAGAAATTACTCTTCAATATTAGAACTATGATATGAATGAGGAAGAAAGAATTAGAATTTTACGAGAAGAGATATTATTAATTCAGAAGTTCGTAGTTAAATGTTAATTTACTACTTTGGCCCAGTTTCATAAATTATTAAATTGAACCATGTCAAAAGTTATTTGGCCGCTGCAGAATTTTGTATGTATTATTTATACATTAAATGCTCATAAGAAATATGCACTGATCTGTGGTTGAGAAGATTTCATGAAACCATTACAGATACTTATTTCTGAAATTAATTTTGGACTGAAAGAGCCTTTACTAAGATAGTTAAAAATTTGATTCAGGTACCAGTAGTCCTTGACTTACAACCACAACTGAGCCCAAAATTTATATTGTTAAGTGAGAAGTCATTAAGTGAGTTTTGCTCCATTTTACGATCTTTCTGGCCACAGTTGTTAAGTGAATCTGGCTTCCCCATTGATTTTGCTTATCAGAAGATTGCAAAAAGTGATCACATGACTTCAGGACGCTGCAGATGTCATAAGTACGAACCAGCTGCCAAGGGTCTGAATTTTGATCACAAGACCATGGGATGCTGCAAAGGTTGTAACTGTGAAAACTGGTCATAAGTCACTTTTTGCAGTGCCATTATAACTCTGAAAGGTCACTAAATGAGCTGTTGTAAGTCGAGGACTACCGGTACTCACAATAAGGAACACTACTCACTATTCCTTTCATACTGAGGTATATGACATTCAAGCATGAAATATAAAGCCAGATCATCTAGGCCAGGGTTGTCAAACTCCCGCCCTTCAGGCCGGATGCATCATGCACTGGCCACACCCGGGTTAGCGAAGGGGAAAAAAGTCCTGATACGTCACATGACAATGCCGTGATGCCCGTGAGTTTGACACCCCTGATCTAGGCTTATGAAGATCTTTTGGATAGCAATAGCCTAAGATTTCCGCTTACTTTTAAATTGAAAATATCATGAACGTTTAAGTAAAGAAAAAAATAATAAAGCTAATACCTTTCTACAACTTTATTTTTGTTCTAAAAGAAAAGCGATGAGCAATACATTTTGAATAGAAAAATTAGTCGAGTAAGAGTCTCTGTCCATTCCCCATGCTCTTTTTTTATTTAGACAGCATTATTCTATTGCTGCTTTCATTAACAAAAATCAGGGAAAGTAATGTGTGACTGTACTGAATCACGACCCCTAGCTTACTAATCACTGAAACAACCACATGAGATTTCACACTCATTACTTTGGCAAATAGCAATAAAGGATATTAGAGACAGTTCATGGGTTTTGAAAAAGTAGTCAACTTTAAGCATCCAACAACTGACCTATAATTCACCTGGAATGTTCATGAATTAAGTATTTAGAACAAAAGTAACGTGATAAAAATATAGCAATTTTAGACAAGCAAACATTTACACAATGTTCTTCAAATTATGGGGAAGTTGAATCCTTTTCCTGACATACTTCTCCCCTCTTTTATGAGAGAAATAAGAAAAATTAAAAGCAAAATCTATTGTTGCTTGCATTTTACTTCCATTTCAAAAGAATGATGGGCATTTTTAACAGTACGCTTTTTGTTGCTTTCCAGCATTTATAATAAAACAATTTTCAGGCTAATAAGAATGTTAAAAAATAGTTTCATGGTAAACATGAAATATAAAAGGCTTGCCTGGTTTCAGGGCATATAAGGAAGGCACTTAATCTCCATGTATCATCGCTGACTTTTAAAGAATGTATTCATAGCTAGCCACATATAGCCAAATATCCACATTAAATAATTGCCTAATTGCACAGGTAATTAAGATACGGCAAGGGTACTGTAGTAGTTAGTCGAGGAACTTATTAGTCCAATCTATTTCACAAGGTTGTTGGGATAAAACAAGACAGGGTTATTAACACATTTTAAAAAATATTTCCTGCAACCCCACGAATAGTTCTGTGAAGATATTTCTCATTGCAACTACAATATGTTTTTAAAGAATGGGCTATAAAGCGCAAACAATATATAATTTAGATAAACACTGAAAATATTTTTTCCATGCTGTAGAAATCTTTAAAATAGAACACTGCTGATTCTTATTCGCTACTCTATCAATCTATCGATCCATCCATCCATTTAAAGAAAATATATATTGACATAAAGATGACAATTTATATGTACCTTTGGATTATCCAAATACTTGCCTGGAATATATCCCACTGACAATGTCATTCTTAATAGAGTCTTCTGTTGACAAGTTGGGGCCAGCAGCCTTAGACACAAGTAAAACCACGAGACCTCTCATCTGCAAATTGTTCCTGGTGTCAGACACAAAACCTCTAGAAAAGAGAAAAAAAGAATCAAATAAGTCCGAACAGTCTACTTTAAACTATGATTCAGGCCACTTTCTCAATGTTTCCCATTCTGAGACCTGTAGATTGCCAAAACTACTAGTCACAGAATTCCCAATTACTTTGTCTATTGGCCATTCTAGCTGAGCATTTTGGAATTCAGAGCTTTAAAACTTGGCCAACAATATGTCAACAGAAACCTCCCTTTATTCCAAGTTATACTTTAATTTTTAAAGATTCTTTCAATTAAAAAATAACTAAATTGAAAATTGGTGTGTCAAAGTTAAGTGCCAGCCTCAAGCTGAATTGTTACTTCCAAGAATATTTCCTGTGACCTCCATATACACCAGAGGCCTTTGTAAGAAAGTCAAAATGACACAAAATTGAATCTCAGGGCTTTATGGGAAGTATACCTAAGTATATATTCAGAGAGTATTAAAAATTTGGGGTTGAATTCTTAAGGAGCTATGCAAAACCAACTTCTTTCTGAGAGCTACAGAAAATATTGAAGTTCGTTATGGTGCTTGAATACTATAATAAATTAGCATAACCTAGATAACTAGTTGATCTCAAAAAAGGTAACCAGGATCAGTCATGGAGACTGAAAAACCAAACAAAAATTCAAAAAGGCAATGACAAATTATTTTAATTGTTGCCAAGAACACTATATGAATTTTGGAAATCTTTTATTTTTTGAAATAACAATGTTAAACTAGCCAGATGCAGCACTTAGTTGTCTTTAAACAAAAAAAAAAACCTGAATAAAATGTGATTCTGGAAAAACCAATACGAATTTCTCACATTTGATTCTGTTTATTAGAACTTCTTGACATATATTTGATCTTTGACTCATTATATTTGTATTTAGTAGTTCTCACTGTTACAAAACTATTACAGCAGCAGTTCGTGTATCAGAGGCATTATATTCAAAAGGAAGGTTCATTTTATGTAGCATATACAGAAGAGTGTGAAAATGCAAATAAAATTAATATACTATGGCATTAGAGATTGTATAGTTAAGCAGTTAACCCTGAAGGTATTTTTCAAGTTGTACAACTGATTTAAATGAAATCAGTATTCAAACTAGGTGCTCAAAATTCTAAAGTTAGAAGAAAAGTTCTTTCTACACATCCATCTTCATTGAGATTGAATGAAAATGTAAATGAAGTCAATTACCATATGACAGAAAATACATAAAAATAGAATATAGAGACAGTGAAACACCAATCACTGAAATACTTCATTTTTGTGAGAAAATATCTAATACATAGCAAATCCATGTAGAGAAATAGTGAACATTATTAAGCAAGAACATAGGCACAAATTCATATAATATCCATGCATATGATCTAAACCATCTAGTGTTCCCTAACATTATTTATGTTTCCTTTCCAAATTGTGAGCTAAGAATTAAACTTCTTTTTTAGCCATCCAAAGTTATAAACAGATTTATATTAAAGACATGGAGTTGGTCTTCACTTAAGTTAATTGCAAGAGATTTGAAACAAATAAACCCTACAGTAATCCTCTTTTAGTAATCGGAAGCTACGGCAATCACTTGAAATGGCTTCAGGGGTCATATTCACATTCTACCTGAATTCATGTCCCTAGAGATATTCAACCCATGTCACAGGTACATAAAAGTCTTCCAGATGGTGCAATTATTCTTGATGGGTATGTAGCAGAAGACAGGTTCCTCTAGGGGAAAAAGCGGCTGGAAGCAGCACAACTGGGCGTGCACACACACACAACTTAACAAGAGTCAGATTCCTTCCTAAAACCTTGGGCAAAATATTACCACAAGTATAAATATAAACTCACAAGATTATAATGTAGCTTATTCTAGTTTGTCCATCTGATTATTAACACTATGCCTTCAAGCTAAAATTGAATTAGACCTATACAACTCTCCACTGCAAATCCAGGTTTTCAGAGCAATTAAACAATAGGAGGGAAAACACAAATATTCTCCATGCTATTCTTGTGACAAAAATAAGTTTTAAAATTAACAAATTGCTCTGTAAAAGTAGAACTCTTTTAATGTTCTTGACTTGCTATGAAGAGGGGAAGCATGGCTTAGAAACAAGCACACTATTGAAGTGTGCTGATACAAAGACTCGCACCACCCACACAAACAGTAACACTGGATAATAATTTTTATGCTAAAAGAATTACACCTCCTACTACTGTCCATCTGTTTAAGCGAATAAATCAACCAAACATAAGCATTCTTATGAAAGCTCTGCATACAGTACTTAAATTTCCAATGTTCAGCTATTTCTCTTCTCAGGAGAGATAAGACATAAACCTATAATTCCAGTGGTTTCTATTCATTGAAACATTTTTGGCAAAAAGAGGGACAAACTTTGGAGGATAATTTATACAAAGGCCAGTCAACAATTACATTTTAGCAATCATATCTATAGATCATCAGACAAATCAGTGTACAGTGTAAAGACTAAACACATATTTTTTAAAGTTTTTACAAGAATTCAAGGAAGAAATTGAAACATGATTAACAATTTGCATTCACACTTTAAAATACAATATAATTTTAATGGCAGCATTTACAGAATACATTAAAACTGTGTTGCATGTGACAAGGAAAATAAAGTGAATAATTGCAAATTACCTACAACATATGTCTAAAAATATAGAGGGTATAAATGAATTTCTGTGCCTTAGTGGGATGTTCATTAAAGATTAAGAAATTTTAAGGCACACAAATGCTGGTAGAATAATACTTAATAAGTACGTGATCTGTTATAAAGAATGAATATTGAAAAAATGTGGAAAATAGCTCTGCATAGATTGCCTCATATCTGACAAAGAAGATAGTACAGAGCCAAGAGTCAGTAGTAACATAAAAATAAGTTGAACATGGGAACAAAGTATTTAAGGGTATCGAAAAAACATGAGAAGAAAGGATCAAGAATTAATGAATGCTGAATTACTGTGGAGTGAAAACAATAGTGAGTGAACAGTATGAAATAAATACACTGATGTAAACTGGTTATGTAGCAAGAATAAACTAGAAGTTGCAAAACAAATATATGATGGAAGAGCAAGTGGATATAAGGGAAAGGGAAGACTGAGAAACCATGGTTGGGTTGAGATTATTTGTACCAGATATTTGTATCAGATTATTTGTACCGGAAGCAATCTAGAAGAAATTTCCTGACAGTTGGAACAATTAATCAGTGGAACAACTTGCCTCCAGAAGTTGTGAATGTTCCAACACTGGAAGCTTTTAACAAGACATTGGATAATCATTTGTCTGAAGTGGTGTAGGGTTTCCTGCTTGAGCAAGGGGCTGGACTAGAAGACCTCCAAGGTCCCTTCCAACTAATTCTATTCTATTCTATTCTATTCCTATTCCTATTCCTATTCCATGGCAAAGTATTGCATGACCAATATGAAAAAAAAAAGCGGGGAAATCAGATAACAACTAGAACTGGCAAAGGCTAACAGCAGGAAAATAGAAGAAAGAGACAGAAGGGCTAATTCTGTCTGCACAAGACCAAGCCTTAAGACCAAATGCATACAAAGCTCAGAATTCAGAAGAAAGCAACAGAGAGCAAATACACCTCTGCAAAGAAGCTGAAGAAACAGTGGACTACCTACCTAGCTGCTGCAAGAAGATTGTACAGACTGGCTACACACAATAGCATGATGAGTAGCAACAATGGTACGTTGAAATATCTGCAAGAAATGCCATTTCCTGCAAGCAAGAGCTGGGAGGGCCACAAAAAAATAGACAAAGTAATAGAAAATGATGAAGCTAAAGTATTCTGGGTCTTTAGAATTCAAACAGACGACTACCTGTTGTATAACACCCTCAACTTAACAATTGTCAATATAAAAGAAAACACAGACCGGGTAGTGGACATTGTGGTACCTGGAGACAGCAGAATAGAAGAAAAAAAGTAGTGGAGTAAATCACAAAATATAAAGACTTGCAAATAGAAGTAGAACAACTGTGGCAAAAGAAAGCAAAGGTAGTACCAACAGTAATAGGTGCCTTGGGTGCAATCCTGAAACATCTGGAGCACCACCTGAATACCATTGGCATTGACAAAATCACATTAGTCAGCTGGAATAGGCAGCTTTAATTGGAAGAGCTTACATCCTGCCACAATACTTTTCACACCATGAAACAATACCATTTGCCTATCGCAGGTCCTTGGGAAGGACTTGATAGATGGGTAAAAATGGCAAATCCAGTCTAAACATCTGGCTCACCGTGAAAAGAACCAAAGAAGATAAATTGCGCTTATTGGACCATATTGCTTTGTATAGGAAACGAATGACTAAATCATTATGTCAATGGAGATTCAATAAGAATATCCTTCATTAAAATGTACATTTCCGCAGTGTCCTGAATTTTTATACTCTGGAAAGAAGTCATTGCACATAGCAATTTGACTTGAGACTGGGTTTAATCCTTTCCACATTTGTTTAAAATATAGCTGTTGCGTGGAAAATGATGGCTAGATGATGGATGTGGATTCTCCTTTTCAGTAAAAAAGTTGTCTTTCAGGACTGGATAGATAAATGCATGCCCCCAATTACTCAGTGGTGTGAAGACAAATGTTTCTGCAACCTAGAAACGCTTTGTTTACAAATGGAGAGATTGTAGGGACGTTTATATTACAACAGAATGAGCAGTGGAGGTATGGATTAGTGGAGGTATGGATTAGGATCAGGAGTTTGGCTAAAGAAGAACTTGAAGGATAGATGCAATGAGATATTGGTGAGGTTGTAGTTCTGAATCTCTACATATGGTGGGATTGACCTCTTAGTAAAAAAGCCAAACTTTAAAGAGGCTTAGAATCTTGATCTTAATTGATTTTGGTCATATTTTCTTTATTTCATTGTCATAAATCTCAAAAGTAAATTAATGTCAGCAATAACACCCATTTCCAGCAATTATTCCACTCTTCAGTGGTAATTCTATTGATTACACACCTGACCGTGATAAAGTCTACCACAAGGACATTTTTATTATTCTTAGTTTGGTTTCCTTGAATATGTATATATGGCATGCATGCACACACACACACACACACACACACACGCATAATATACTTGCACTTCGATTTAGAAATATAGCCATGATTTATTCATGGTGCAACAACTTTAAAAAAAATGTAACTGAAATAACTACGTTGTGTCTCTCATTAGCTTCGTCACTGATTTATAAATTATACAGCAGAGTTTAAGCTACGTTGACTTGGATCTATATTTCATAGCACCGAATGTAAATATCTATTTTATTAATAGCAGTTTGTTTATTAAACACAGGATTAAATGTTAACCTCAAGTCATACCATTTCGAATTATGTGCCCCCTGCCCCGGTATAGAAAATGGCTTTTAAAGATTTATGAAGGGAATGCAACACTTTAAGCAGAAGAAAGTGATTCTATTGAGTTTACTTTGCTAACCCAACAGCGCGTGCATTTATATTTCACACAGCTGATACTCTCTCCATATTACAGGGCAGGCTCATCCATCAGTAGTTTAGTTTACTGGGAGGTAGGATAGCGGTGTCTCAATTATCTTGCTGCTGCAACCTTGGGGAAATGACTGGAAGAAGTCAGCAATAAATAATTGAAGTGAGGGAGAACAGGAATGGGGCAAGTCACCACCTGACACACCGTGATGTCTCAATAAATTATGGCATTTATTTTAAAAATTAATTCAACTGCTAGGAGTTTTGACTTTCAATAACAATCCCATTTTCTGAAGAAAACACCTCAGAACAATAGCAATCCCCTGAAGTTTAAGGCCTTATTGAGTTGCTACCTGCCAAAGCTTTATTGGCTTGACCAGAATCCTGGCAGGTTTGAATTCTAAAGCAGACTCTGGATAGTGGTGCCACCAGCTAAAAATTTACTGGTTGCACCCCAGAGATTTTGGCCAGCTACCCAAAATGACAGGATCAATGTTAGGAACGATTAAATCTTCTGGGTGCCAGAAGCCTGGCCTAGACAGTTTCTAAATACTATGGGAGGAGGGGGCAGTGACAAACAAGACATGAGAATGGCTTGTCATATAAATTTAATATATAAATTGACTCAATTAGCAGGAAGTCTGTCTTTCCTTGAGGGGGGAAAACCACCATACATATCTACAGACACTAAGGCTGAGGTAACTATTAGATGCAAGCCCAAAGCTAACATAGCGAAATCCAATTGAATCTGATTTTTTATTTTCTTACACTTTATGGACATAATCTTGCCAAACTAAAGCTATAATCTTCTAACCTACTAGATATATCAATAGAAGATAATAGTTGTAGCTCAGGGTTGAACTGTGAGGTCCTGCAGGTATTTCATTACCCAACTAGGTGACATCATCAGTGCTGCTGATGTTACCTAGTTGGGTAATGAAATGCAAGAAAACAATAAGTTCAAATAGCAGCTAGGACTCAACTTCTAGATATATTCTGGGAGATCCTAAGGTGTGGCTACCTTCTTCCCATTTCTCCCATCCAGCTTAGGACTAAACAGTTTTTTTTAATCTGGGCATATCTCTGATTAGATTTACTACTCCCTCCCTGGGAAAACTTTATGTTGCCAAAATTTCTATCCCCTTATTCTCCAGGTGCACATTTTCTCACATTAACTGTTGCATTTATAAGAATATCATGGGAGCAAAGTAGAGGGAGCTGAAATATAGCACACGGCACCCTGAAGATTTTATGGTGACTCTCAATGTTTGCCTAAAATTACAAGAAGGCCTCAAATACATCTTCATGTAATCATCTGAAGGGGTGGGCAAGTGATGTATGCCTCATGGTGTCATCACACAAAGGACATAAATTGTAAAATGTTATTTGGATCATGTGATGATACATGGCATGTGACTTTGGGGTCTATGACAATTCACTGTGGCCAACTCACTATGGCCAATTTGTCACAACCAAGTAGTCGCAGGACAACTCACCATGGTCAAGTTGCTACGGGACAAGAGTTACACTAAGATTGAAGAGATGGTGAACTAGAATCATTAAAGAAAGGATGCCAAAAGAGGGACAAAATGAAATGTGAACAACAAAAATTAAAATAATTTTTAAATTATTTTACATAATTAAATTTAATTGTTAATTTGTCCCACAGCAAATTGTTAAATTTTCCTGTGGTAAATTTTCCTGTGGTGGTGGTGGTGTCCTGCAGCAAGTTGGCTATGGCAAGTTGGCTACAGTGAGTTGGCTGTGGTGAGTTGTCCCTTTCAAGTGATTTTGACATTATTGTGGCTTTAGCAGATGCCCATCAGTTTGCCCGGTATTATCCATATAGAAGTCTGCCTTCTGCCCTCTAAAATCTTGAAAAATTCATAACACTTTTTATTTCTTCCAATACTGTCCTATTTTTTTTAATTAGGCAAGCATAACTAACTAATTTACAGCAGCTGGCTTTTAACAAAACTATTAACCTTTCTCCCAAAGTTGAGGACAGTTTGCCTGCTTAATAATTTCAAAACCTAATAGCTATAAAAGTCATTAGCACTGTTTATAATTTTAACTGTAATACATTGTGCTCCAGGTCAATGTGCAGAACTAGATTTAAAGATGGATAAACTTCTTTAAAAAAAAACACAAAAATCTACCAAAACACTATAAAACTTACATTCTTCCCAGCACAAACAGTTAAAATAGCCACAATTATTTTTAAGGCATTTAAAAAAAAAAAAGACCTGAATTATTTTCTAGAATCTATCTTTGGTTATAAGTTGAAATTACTTTGCTAAAAGGAAGACATGAAAAATAATTTTGAAAGGTCTATTAGAAAAATTATTCTGTTGGGTTCCTAAGGTTGTATTAGTGAGTAGGGTGAGCAAATAATTCTTTTGAAGCTGGTGTGCTTGAAATCAACAATGTGGAACTAGCAACAACACTTCTGGTGGCACATTTCCCAAAAGAAGAGCACCAGGGAAACTGTCTCCGAATCTTATGTGACTTTGAATTGCTCTATAATTTAAAGTGACAGGCCAATGTCAAAGGGAAGATGGCACCATCTTGTGTGTGGAAGATTGGAGTCTGAGCAGAACGTCTATTCAGGTTGATTTGAAACAAGTACGGTGAGGTTAATTTAATTACAGATGCAGTGCCAGTAAAAGAAAGAAAAAAAATATTGAAACTATAATGAAAGCTCTTTCAACTTCCTTGCTAGCAGTAGAATTCACTTTGACGCAGTCTGGCCTAGGATCCCACTTAAGGATCCCACTTCACTTTGGCCCAGTCGGGCCTAGGATTCATACAATAAAGCATCATAAGTGGAGTTTACTTTCTTACGTTATCAGAACTCTGCCCCTTCTTTGAAGAATAGAAACCCTGAAAGGAGAAGGCTCCTCATTTTGTCTCTAACATTCCTCTAAGGATTCTTTCTAGGCCTAGAATACAACACATTACGATGGAACAAATCAATTCTTGCAGGTGTTGAAAGCAGTTGTGTGTTCGAGGAGAGTTTAAGCGGTCAAAATGTCAGCCACAACTGTATGATTTAAACCGCACCCCTTTTTCTGCATCCCACATGCAACTAATATAAAAAGGGTTGGGACGTCAGTCACATGGTTGTATTCCCTTGCTTGACTTTTTTGACCCTTCTTGTGATGGAAGGTATTTATTATTGTTTATTTCCATCATAGCCCATCTTTCCTTAAAAACGCAAGAAGCCATGTGTGGTTCTACCCCTTCATTTTATCTTCGCACAACCAGTGACATAGCGGTAAGAGTGTCCAGCAGAAATTTGAACTTGACTCTTCTTGGTTCTCATGCAACAATGAACCTGTTTAATAAATGCTTACATTATTTAACATATCTCATTTAATACACTGTGATATTGAGTATAGCTGCCAGATCTGTCAGTAGAATGAAATATTAGAGAGAATGCTAATTATTTGTAACAGGTAGTTCTAATACAACTAGTTATTATTATAACTACTACTATCTGTCCGACAGGCAACAGCTTGCCAGGATGTTAGGCAGCTCTCTTTCCAATTCTTCTATAACAGGGTGTCAAACTCATATCATCACAGTGTCATCACATGATATATTGTGGCTTTTTCCCCCTTCGCTAAACCAGGCATGGGCGTGGCCAGCTCATGATACATCCGGGCCACGGGCCACGAGTTTGACACCCCTGTCTATAGGGATTGATTCTGGAATTAGCCAAACGCTCTAGTCACTAGTTTAAGTTTCATTGGACCAATGCACTCTGAAATATGACCTAGACCTGGCCAAGATTCTGACGTTGGCTTGATGTCTAACAACTCTACATCTGCTGTTATCAGTCTTATGTTTGAAATGAATTGGGGGCAGAGTTCAGATTATCCAAGATCAAAACTTGCTTAATTGCAAGTTTAATTTACTGAATAAAGCACAATAGGGTTCTCACAACACGCCAGATGATGAGCAAACCATAATGTATGGGTTTCTGCAATACACAAATTCATAATTATCTAAGCCATACTACAAGTATGCAAACCACTAAATGTAACAAACGGTTCAATGCAGCATGCATCGAAGAGGCAGTCTTACTGATAACGGAGAATATTTGTCACTCAAGGTTGAAGTCATAGGTCCTTGGTGCTCTCTGAGCTTGGTTGTTTTCTTGCAGATATTTCACTACCCAAACTAGATAATATCACCAATGCCATCATCAGAGACATCACCTTGTGAGAATTTTTCTTGGATAATCTGAAGATTCCTCAATAATTCTGTGTTAATTACGTTAAAGTTCTTAAGAACTAACAGATATCAAATGTGAAAAATGAATAGCATCGTTGTTTCTATCTCCATGCCCGGTGAGAGAAAAACAGCAATAATTTTCCTACTACAACAATGAAATAGTAAGAGAAAGCTTTTATTCATTTCTTCTAATTGGATTATTTTATTCCTTACTCACTTTTAAAAGCTATAGTTGTGTCTAGATGATGGTCATCCATTGACTAAACTTTAAAATAGTGTTTCTATACTGTTTGTAGATTTTGTGATATTTCTTTAGCTTAAGTTCTTTTTTAATAGGTACATGATTGATTGACAGGGGCTAGGAGAGATTTCATGATTCAGAATGAGTGTTGCTAAGACACAAGAATAGCCATGTCCATTAAGAGCAGTAAACCCATGCTAGTCTGAACACATAACAAATCTGTTTTAAGAGCCTGGGGCATTTTTCTGCTAGTTACAAAACCCACAACTTGTTGGTTTGCCATTTCTGCTTATTTATAGCCTCCTCTGTTCCTCATTTCCTATAGAATGGATAAACCAACTTAGTATTTGGTGACAAATAAGTAATATTAAAACTATGAGGTTTCCTAATGCTAGCCATTCCTTGGTTGACTTTTAATTAAGTTTGCAGAGAACATGCTATGGAAAAGCTATCTAAGAATAGCCTTTAGCTGTCAAGCAAAAAGAGCGTTAAAACACTCCAATTTCTTGATCTTTTAAAGAAGATTCAATACGGCTGGGTATTAGAAGACTGGAAAGACACTCATTTTTCTTCTATATTATGATGGGCTAAAGGATATTTTTTCCTCTTTCTCTATTATTGAGAATCTCTGGCATGATTATTGAGAGGGTTATTTAGAAATTGGGACTGCTTGTTCCAATTTAAAATTATTTTCCCATTTTCCCATTGTTAAATAAACTGATGTAAATATGAATGTGAAATATACATGTAAATAGTTACGTATATTTATTTGTGTGTGTTTGTATGATATGGAAGGAAATATAGTATTACAGGTAGTCCTTGACTTACATCCACAACTGAACCCCAAATTTATGTGAAACATTTGTTTAGTGACTTTTGCCCCGTTTTATGACTTTTCTTTCCACTGTTGCTAAGTGAATCATTGCAATTGTTAAGTTAGTAACCCAGTTGTTAAGTGAATCTGGATTCCCCATTGACTTTCCTTTTTTTCAGAAGGTCGCAAAAGCTGATCGCATGACCCTGGGACACGGCAGCCATCATAAATATGAACCAGTTGCCAAGCATCTGAACGTTGATCCTGTCACCATGGAGATGCTGCAAAGGTCATAAGTGTGAAAAATAAGTCACTTTTTTCAGTGCCATTATAACTTTGAATGGTCACTAAATGAACTGTTTTAAACTGAGAACTACCTGTACACATATGCACACACACACACACACACACACACACACATCATAGGACTGACTTTAATTAGTAAATGTTTTGTTTTTACACACACACACACACACACACACACACACACACTATTTCCTTTTTTTGTGGGGGGGGGCGGCACATAAAACATTAGAAAATAATCATTGTCTTTCTTTGAGAGTATAAGGAAGCCCTTAATGGTATGAGTGAAACATTAAGGAGTCTCCATTACCGTTTATCAGATTAAGTTTTCTAAATTGTTTTACATTAATTGAAAGTCTGGCAATCAATGAAATTGTGGTCATTAATGGTACCTGTTTCCTTTCAGTGAGAGTTTATCTCAATCTAAATGTGCAACTTTTAGACAATCGCTCTCAGCCCAACCTATGACAGTAGGTTGTAGTGTATTGTAATGAAATAATAGGAGGGTGGGGCGCTATATAGATTATCTTGAGCTTCTGAATGGAAGATGGACCAGAAGGCCTGAAGTCAATTGGGCCAGTCACCCTCTCAACCCTAGGAAGGAAGTAATGGAAAACCACTTGAAAAATCTTGGCAAGAAAAGGAGTCCACGCTGTCCCAAAGACACCAAAATTAAATTAAATTAAAATAATAAATAATAAAACAACCTGTTACATCCTCAGATGACCAACAGCTTTCTTTTCTTCCTCTTTATTTATTTATTTTTTTTAAATCTTGCCTTTATTTGTTTATTTGTTTATTTTTATAAACAACTCCAGGCAGCAAACATCCTTTCTTCCTCCTATTTTCCCTACAACGCCAACCCTATGAAATGAATTGGGCTGACAGAAAACTCCAGCTGGGTTTCATGCCAAAGGTGGGATTAGAACTTACAGTCTCCTAGCTTCTAGTCTGGTGTCTTAACCACTAGACCAAAGCGGCAAGAGAAGGAGGGAAACATGTTGAATATGTTTGCCGCCTTGAGTTATTTGTAAAAATCATAAAGCCAGGAAATGAATGAGTGAATGAATGAGTGAATGAGTGAACGAATGAATGAATCATCAGGCACTGCGATGGTCATGGCATCAAACTCAGCACTAATATCAAAACATAACAACCCAGACTGAATTTTTAAAAGTCATTTTCATCATGGGAGACACACACTTTAGTTTGCTTTCTGAAAATTCCAGAAATATGAAGGAATGCAAATGAACCTTCTCATACATCCACTTACAGTTGTGGCCAAAATTGTGGAAACCTTTTGGGGAAAGTGTATTTTTGAGGTTTGATGGCTAATAACACCACTTTTTGGGGGGGAGTAGTACCATAAAATTATATATCAATGGAAAGATAATTTAATCAAGAATGTAATGCAGCAAAGTTTGTTCAATTATCTGTATTCTATAAAAAGTTATAGCCAAATAACCAGAAAAAGGAAGCACAACTTGCTTAG
>JANHFL010006196.1:5251-21013 GCA_032468155.1 Oxyrhabdium leporinum
GGGGGGGGCAAAGCAAGCTAAAGAATGATGCAATAGGCACAGAATCATATCATAAAACAGGCAATCAGGATGTCCCCATTTTTTTCTGGTTTGTTTTTTTTGGGAGGAGAGTGTGGGATAGAAAAAAACATGTATCATAGTTTTGCCATGATTCTTATACCAACACTTTCAATTTTCAATAACAGCACCACTGAAATTTGGCAACATGTTCTGACATGATTCCAGAGGTTACAGGGGGAAAAAAAGATTCAAAGGCCATATGTAGTCATGGAGCTGTGGTCCCATATTTTAAAAACAAATGGATCTCAGCAATGTGGCCTGTTCACTTTTCCAAACCATCCAGAAGATAGCTAACTAGCAAACTACCATTTAGCAAACACCCCAAAGGGAAATGCTTTCATATCCTCATGAGAATTTCTTTGGAAAAACACTCTGGTTTATAATTCTTTCTAGTGCTGGCACTGCGACAAAGAAAATTTCATACTTGACTTTTGAAAATGCCAAAAATGAACAAGTTTCTCTCTATTTCTCCCATAATATTTTCACAAATGAAGACAGAATCTGAAAAGAATCAGTGAATATGTATTATCAGTTTCCATCCATTTTTCTTGGCTGGGTAAAAAGGACATAATAAATGGCCCAGAAATGTCAAACAATTTTACTGTGTCAGTTATAAAGCTGAAAGGCTTTTTAAAAGCACGGCCTTAATATAGTTTTTAGTTATAAGTAGGAACTTATGAACTGTAGTAACCCATCTTCAGTTATTCTAGAAGGATGATTTAACTTTTTCAAGTTTAGTTTTTTAAGAATGCTTCTTTAGAATTGAGAATAAGATTAAAGCAACCTATTGAGTATTGCTAAACAACAATAAAAAAGTAGCTAAGTATTGATTTTACTGGTTAATAAGCAGTCTTAGGTTCTACTCGATTCTAATTTCATGCCATATTTTCTAGGGAATTAGAGAAAAATACAGCACATAGAAATGTTTTAACTTAAAAATTGAAATGTAATATAAAAATAAGACACAGCCGCATAATTATTCTAAATCAAGGGAATGAGTCCTGTGGCATATGCCGTGCAGCTGAATTAACATCTCCCAGCATTTCTTACTACGGATAGTCCTTGAATTACAACAGTTCATTTAGTGATCATTCAAAGTTACAACAGCACTGAAAAAAGTGATTTATGACTGTTTTTCACACTTACAATTGTTGCAGCATCCCCATGGTCATGTGATCAAAATTTAGACGCTTGGCAACTGATTCACGTTTAGGATGGTTGCAGCGTCCCAGGGTCATGTGATCACCTTTTGCAACCTTTTCACAACTGAAGTCAATGGGGAAGCCAGATTCACTTAAAAACTATGAGAAATGCAGTGATTCACTTAATGTGTGGCAAGAAAGGTCGTAAAATGGGGCAAAACTCACTTAACACCTGTCACAATTTTGTGCTCAATTGTGATTGTTAAGTCGAGGACTACTTGTATTGTCCATACTAACTGAAACACTGCATATCGAGAATTAAAAAATGATCCAAATCAGTTTCCTGATTTAATATCTGTTCATCTCCTTTAGGGAATAAGTCACCCACCAGATCCATTTTTATTACATTTACATCCTCTTTCAAATTAATTTCATAAACATCCATTGCAGCTCATTTTTTTACAACTTTTTTAGAATATGCTCTGTCAACTTTATCAAGCATCTGATCCATTTAGCTGAAAGGAATTCAAAAGTTTGCACTAAGGATTTCTGCTCCAGTTTCTTTTTCATCTGACTCTAGTGTCCAGCCTTCAAAGTCTCCTTAACATTAAAAAAAATGAAAACAATCTCCATTTTCCCATGAGAAAGTATCTTCTAAATATACAAAACTATAATTCTAAATCCCTTTAGAGTCAATCTCTCCAATTTGCAAATAATAATAAAAAATCTCAAAAAGTAATTAAAATATGAAGCTCACTCAAGTTTAGTGTCCATAAAGGCTGCTTTGTGAGTCTGAGCTTGATGTAAATCCTGACTCTCAGTCATTGCACCCATAAACTGAAAGTAAAAATGACAGTTTTTGCAGTCTACTCATGCAGCTGTTCAGAGCCACATGGGTGATCTCATGGATGATCTAAACAATCTCTCCTTCATTCTGGAGAGATTAGGAACAATTCAGCTTAGAAAGCTATCTTGCTAGCAAATGAAGTCTTTAAATCCAATGATTTTAGATAAATATTGTCATGTCTTCAAACTTCCCTTTTTAGGCTGAAGTGTTATAGAAAAGATGATGGTCAGTCTACAGTCAAAAACATGGAAGTAGTGAATCTAAACCTAAATCTAAAGCTTCATACAGAAACAGTCTTGTTTCATGTTTGTAGTTGACCTGTATTGGAACTGGAATGGACGTGGCACATCCACCCTTGTGCACCTTGAACTCTAAGTGGCTTTTGATACCATTGACCACACTATACTTCTGCAAATCGGAGCCTCTAAGAGCCCTCAATGACACATGACTGACAATAACCACACACCCTCCCAAGGTCTTGGCTAGTGCCAAACCTGAAACCCAAGTGGTCCTATTTCCAAGCGGGGGAACCTCTCTCCCACAGCACACTCAGGTCTTAGTTATGCATGCCAGACTGGTACCCTTATCTACAATTACATTTGGATAAGGGAAGATTATTTACACACCAACCTTGCATTCAAAAGCAGCAGCTGGAGCCTACTTTGCTTCAAGCAATTTAACCATAATATGATTCCTCAGAGGTTTATGAAAGCCTATTATTAAAAAGGAGACAAGGTCCCTGCACACAATCAATATGTAATTTATCCCTCCAAATTCTGATGAAGTGGAAAGCATATATCAATACAATTTACAATTACAGCACAGAACCATAAAGCAATATTTTAAAATATGACAATTGTTATACTGTACATAAGTATATTCTTTAAAAATATATGTGCCTATACAGAAAAGAAAGTAAACCTAGATAAAGTAATGCATCATAAATCTAAACATATTATTTTTATATGCCACCTATCTCACTATCCAAGCAAATCAGGGTGAATAAATTAAAAGCAAAGATATAAAACATTAATGGGGATGAATAAACGTTTAATTCCCTTTTATTTTTTAATATTCACAGATCCAAGAGCTATTTTTAAGTACATCTTTGTAACAAATTGATGAACAAAAATACATATTTACACAATAGCTAGAGCTTACCAAAAAAAAAATATGTGCGCAGTTTAATCTGAACGAAGGGAATCCTTTCTAAACTGTTAATGAGAAGTGTGTAGCTCATACTGTAAAGTGTGTTGGGCACCTGATTGCTCAACAACCTTTTTTAACACCCTTTCTGCAGGCTTCACACCAAATACCGAAACAACAGAAGAAATTTCCGCTTTCCTACTTGCTCAAAAATTATTTTTGCATTTAATACCTAAAATTCTTGCTTTAGCATTCTGTAGTAGTTTTTCACATGTGACAGTAATTTTAAAAACGTTCGTTAATCCTGCGTGTATTCACTTCATCATTCTCTTTCCTTGTATCTGATGAACTGCTGTAACACACCTTTTTGCAAAACCTCTGTTATCTAGTGGCTCTGATGTACAGTAGTTCTTCAGTGTGACAGTACTGCAAATGCAGAAAAATTAACTTTGTAATTTTCCTATCAACATACTACTAAGCAAGTGTGCAGCCATGTTCGAGCTTCAAGCAAGACAGTAATGTATTAAACAGGAAACCTGCTAAGGAAATGATAACATGAATGCAATATTTAAAATGTTTTGAGGATGCAACATGTTTCCATAAGATGTTTTTATATAGTACTATTTTTTACATTGTGCAAATGCTCAGAAAGCATTTGCTAGTGTGTTGAGTATCAGAAATTAAAAATGGCCTTTTTCCCCCAAGCTCACACATTCTTCACAGAGAACAAACTCTTTTTCTCATCTGAATAGAAATGTCTCAAAGAGGAATAACAAATTTTGAGTTATACTTACGAGGCATGATCCCTTGACTAACCAGCTCTTCACGTGTCCGTCGCTGCTGGAGCTTCAACTGTAGCACTGCATAAGGCAGACAAAGAAGTAAGTGAGGAGCACGTTCTGTAAGGTATAATGTGCAGAGCACATTTTCTTGTATACTTTTATTTTCTTCTATCTCAAGAACATTAGCAATGAGCACAGAAGCTGTAATCCCCACCCAACACTTGCAAATTGCAGAAGTGGCCTCAGCAACAAGGTTTCCGTATTCTGCAGCGGACGGCGGGAGAGGAAGTTACAAAGCATTTTAGTAAGTTGATTTAAAAAATGTACAAAGTATGAAAATAGGCCATTACTCAAGAATTCCTCTAGCAACAAATAAGGTTGCAAATCATGAAACTAGAAAACAAGAAGAGACTACACAAACTGATACTGTACCAATAGGATGTTATCAAAACAATGGTTGCTGAAGTATCACTTTATATACACCATTCAGAAAACCCCTGACACATGCCAATTTGGGATAATTCCCACAATTCTCCTGGATAAAGCTGATCCATGATGAAACTTAAGTCTGAAAGTTAACAAAGTTACCTACTTCTGACATACACTAACACTTATCATGAGTGGATATCCATGAGGCTTATTTCATCCACATCTACAAATTACACTACTGTTCCTTCCTTCCTTCCTTCCCTTCCCTTTCCTTTCCTTCCTTCCTTCTATATTTGCATGCATGCATGTTCATTTCAGAAATCTCTTTTTTTTTCATTTCAAGACTTGAGAATCCTTTTAGGTCTTCCTGATTAGGAACATATTGCACAGAAAACATTTTTTGAACTTAAAGTGTTGTTTTATTCCTACTATTGAACCTCTTGGTCAAAGGCAATTTATTCTTCACTGTCACAGAACAGAAAAAGCATAATCTAAAATATTCCATATATATTCATAGATAGGCCTATCTAACCCTTAAAACTTTAACCAAATGCAATGAAAAATGTGTCACTTGCGGATAAGCTAACACTCAAAATTTTCATGATTTAATTTTCATAGTTAGCAGTGGTGACACATTTTTCATGCTATTTTTGTTAAAACTTTGAGGGTTGGTTTATCCGCGGATGAATTTATCTGCAAATATTTATGGGCACTTTTAAAAACTATTACCATATAAAGATCCATGAGTACACTGATAGTCCTTGCTTACTGACTGCCTGTTCAGTGATCATTCAGTTACAACTATGCTGGAAGGGGAGATTTATGATCAGTTTTCAAAGTTACAGCCATTGCCCTGTTCTGCAGTTACATGCTCGCTGTTTGCAAACCACACTGCTGGCTTCCAACAAGCAAATTCAGTGGGAAGTGAGAAGGAAGTTACACCGTAACTGACATTGTAAGTCAGCACAGTCATTTCACATTTCACTTAACAATCACACTACTTAGCAAAAGAATTGCTGGTCCCAATACGGTTGGTAATTGAGGACTACCTCTATACTCACAGATAAGCCTATCTATAAGACAAGCCTATTTGTTTGGTATGTTTTGGGATCTAAAATTCTCATCTTATCCGTGAGTACTGTACATATGGTACCAGTATTTCTAGGAAAAAAACTAGAAAACCATTTTTCCTACACAGTTTTATAGACACTGAAACTGTAATATTTCAGTTGTGAAGTTGTGACATTCACAATGTAAGTATGAACTGCAAGGAAGTCAGAATTTTTGATTGATCTGGTTTAATAGCTCCTCTCCTGGCACGAACAAACAAAACAAAGCAGAAGTGTGTCTATCTTGATAAGCAGACCATAATATTTCCCCCTTATGAGTCTAACTTATTCAGGAGCAGTAAGTCTCGATTTGGACATCAAAGCATGGAAGGCACACATAACATTTATCAAGCAAGGGCCATCCTCGTATATAAAGAAAGGGTTAGTAGGGTTAGGATTAAATAAAACATTGGGAATGGATAAGGAAATTAAATCTAAATCTAATAATTAAATTGATGGAATACATTTAATGATTATGCCCGAGTATTCTCTTCTGAGACATTAAAAAAAATACAAACTAGCAATTTCTGCAGAGATGCCTGTGAAGATAAACTCTAAAAATTGTGACTAACACTGTACTATTAATATTTATTATGCGGCTATTCACAATTTCTAAAATTTCATCTTCCTAAGATTTACAAAATTCATTTTCAGATACATTTATACTCTAAGCATATTCTGGTTAACTGAACAGACTTAGAAAAATAATTCGAGATGGATAGGTGTGATACTTTCTTCCAGCAAAAATAGAATAAAACAGCAGTGCAAACATTTAACTCTACTAAAGCATATTATTTCTTTATATTTACTCTGAAATGATTTTTAAAAGTACATTAATTCTATATGTGACATTGTGAAATTGTGAAATTACTGATAGTATCTTCACTTGATTGCTACATTATACTGAGGGTGGATCAAAACTGTAATGACAAGCAGTTTGCATAGGAAGTGAAAACACCCATTCTAACTAGATGAAAATATAGAAGACCTACAGATATGCTAAAAGTAACTATGTTAGCTATTGATAAAAATTAAAATGATTGTGCTTTTTTAAGTGCCACAAGGCTGCTGCTTTCCCCATATTCTTATTTTAGAGTACAAAATTCTGCTACATGTTATGTCTGCAAAAGCGGTTTCTTGGTTTAAGTTAAAGCAATATTAGCTGCTATTGCTATTATTTTTCGTTTTCACTCTCTGACAAACCAACATTCTACCTGAGATTCTATACCCTAGTCTTTTAATCAACAGATCACACACACCTGGCAATAGATGATATGAAGTATTTTTTCACCGAATGGTTATGAACAGTCACTAGCCCTTCAGTTTTTGCACCAGTTAACTGCAACAATCCAAAATCTATTACAGCATCTTATTTGGGATGTATAGGATTTATTCAAGCAGGCAGGAGCATTCCATGTTTTTAGAACCTCTCAGTGTGAATTTTCAGAATAGTGGGCAATGCCTGTTCCTATTCCTATCTTCCTATTTTTGGCAGAATGCAAATAGGATGGATCTCTTTCTGCAGCCATCAGCAAGCCCTGTACAAGAAGATGACATCATAAAGTAAGATGGGATGGAATAGATATAGATATAGGGAGCAGAGTGTGTTTTCAATGTTACATTTAACTTTAACTGGTTCTTTGATAGGTGATCTCTAAATTCAGCAGAGACTCTGTGCAGTAATCATATTAGATTTTGCCTAAGTTTAAATACTTTTTGGCAACATAAAGGATATGGCTCTTAACAGACTTTGTTTTAATGATTGCTACAGTGGATTTAAAATTAAGTATTATCTTAATAGGGTGGATGGCCTGATCATGTGAATTCACATGATATTCCGAGAACCCCAATTAGAGGTAGGTTTGTGTGGTCCCTTTAGAAATATAATCATCACATGTGTCTAAACCCAGAATACACAACAAAAAGGTTCAAATTTCAACAAAAAGCAGTATCTGACATGGAATACAATAATTCTCTCCATAAGGGCATGTCATATCTAAAAGCGGTGAAGACTCCAGGAAGGAAATTGGAAAGATCCTAGTATAAATGGAAGTTCAAGACCCATGGGAGAAAGTACATTTTTATTACAGGTAGAGCTTTTCCTTAGATAGCTCATCAGCAAAGAAAACACGAAGTCCACTCATTCAAAAGGCAATTGTGACTGCCATCAAAATAGTTCCCTTCCAAGTGAGAGTTTGGACAATATGGCTGACCAATGGCTCAAAAGATGCTGTTAAGATGCTAAGAAGAGAAAAAGGGGTAGTATGAAATGTCAAAACAAAGAAAGAGAAATATATTGCCTTTCAAAATTGATTTAACCAAAGTGTGTCAGATAAAATAAAGCCAATGAAGATATAAGCAAGGTTAAATCTTGAATGACAAGCTCCTTCATTTTCAATTGCAATAGGAATTTCATAAATATTGAAGACAGAACAATTAAAAGGATGAATCCCTCCTCCTGCACAAAGGATATGAAATAGGTCACTTAACTGTCTGTACTTTTAGTGAAAATGTTATCAATATTGAGAATCTGAAATGTACATTATGCTAGAAGCTTGAGAGTAAGTCAAGTAACAAAATTGTAGTGTTGTTATACAGTCCAACCTTCCTGATTAGAAGCTGAAGAACTGAGAGGCAAACCTACATCTGACACAATCACTACAGAATACGGTGCGGTCTATGCAGTTGTGAAAAAATATTGCATAATAAAGAGGTATGGAACCTACGATTTCAGCTAAATAGAAAGTATCTCCCAATAATCTGGAACTGAGTTTGCCCCTACTTATGCAATTGTACTAGCAGCAGGCATTAGAATGAGTGACCAAAGTATTTATATCTAAACTCTTTCTTTCATACTTTCAAGCACCACTGTACTTGCACCTAAGTTCTCACTTGATTTGAATTGATGATATCTGACTGAGTGCATCTACCTTTCTATAGATCTTGGATGACTCCCACAGGAGAGGCAGAAATGAACTCTAGGCGATAGTCAAAGGCTATTAGGAACAAAAAAACTCAACAACTATTGAGTTAAAGTATCCCATTTGAGGAGGAACAGTTTATCAAAGAACATATTAAAATTGACATCTGCAACCCTGGACTGATCAACAAGACAAACTTTCTACATTTCATCAATGATATTGCTTCAGATAACGGAGCTGAAGCATGTTCACCCTATTAGACCATGTGGGACAGGCAGATGTAGATGAGAAATGTCACTTCAGGAAGACTTTTTTAGAAAAGAAATGGTGAAGTCAGACTGATGGACCAATGGTCAAATAATATACTTTAATCAAAGTGAATCTACCCTCAAGTACAAAGAAGAGTTAAAGTCAGAAGGACACACCTACCATTGGTTTACATATCTACACTGAGAGGTTTAAATTAAGTCAAAAGTGTTCCAGGTTTGACTTTGTAAAAAAATGAATTTGAAACTGTAGTGTGTAGAGTAATGATGAACATGTTATTGCCAAGATTTATACATTGTTACTGAATTTAGAAAATGTACATGGGGTCTTTGGTGCTCTTTGAGTTTGGCGGTTTTTACTTCTCCAAATAATCATTATCATTTGCCATACTCATCTGCCAATGATGGATAATGGATAAAAGAATCATGCACTTTTTGTCTTAAACTACGGTACGTCCTCACAGTTTTTTTTCCACTTTTTCATTTGAGTCCATGTAGGCACAATATTCCTTCAATTTGGGGAAAAGGGAAAATAGCATGGTACCAAATCTGGGCTGTTTGTCAGATGGGCTAAAACATTGAGATCTTACTTTGCAATTGCTTCTTGAGCAGCTCGTGAAGTTGCATCATAGTAAAAAGCTTGTGTTTTTAATCACTCTGTCTCTCTCTCACACACACGCACGCACAGAGCCAAGTGAAGTTTTGTGATTATATTCTATGGACTGATGTCTTAGCATTCTTTTGTCAACATTCATGATGCTGTGAAAAAACTCTCCATCTTCATTCTCACAGTGTGACAGGAATTGCTGGCAAATTTTAACTCTTGAAGCTTTCACTGTTGCCATCTGCATCTAAGGAACCCATTTGCACAAATCTTCCGATACTGAAGAACATCAATACTATGATTTGCATGTTCCTATGAAATGTCAAGCTTGACAGCAATTTTTCTCTGTGTTTTCTGCATTTGTCCTTAATCAGATTATCAAACTTTCTCATACAAATTCACAGGTTGCTGTCACAGGACAGCCATTCATTCCTGACTGCCCAATCAGCTCTTTCTAGTTCACCATTTTTACATTTTTTGATCCAACATACAGCACTCCCGTTGTCATGGCGATTACCACAATCTCTATTCAGTGGTAATACTTTTAATTGGAGGAAATCCAATGGCAGTCAAAAAATCAGTCATGCTGTGTTGCTTAAAGCATACTGAGTACGCTTTCCACTTCATGAACAATAGTAATATAATCTTTTCACCCAGAAACTTTCTGCCAATTGAAGTGAAAGAACAAGTGCTAAAGAATACAGCAAAACTTCTATCATGTCAGTACTTCAATCTGTTGCCAATATATAACAGCGGGGGCATTACTTTTCATTCAACCGTTGCAATTTGTTTATAAACCATATTATTAACAGTATTTTTGAACTCCATAAAAAAAGTTAAATTAAGGGGATCATAATAAAACCCCTTAACTGTGTATCACCTACTACATTTTAAGAAACACCAGTACTCTTCTATAAGAAATAAAACATGATGCCATTTTAGAACAACAGTAGAGATCATTATGGCTGAGACAGTTTATTGTTTATTTTATTTAGTCAAGAGTAATTATTTCTATAACATGGTATTTCTTTACTATGGAAGAGAGAACTATATCTGATTTTACTTCCCACTATATTTCAAATCTAGAAGGCAAAATCATGAAACTGCATCTCACTTACTTTGGTCATGTTATGCAGAATTCACTACAAAATGTTTGGAAGAGTTAGTGGTAAAAGGAAACCAACCATCAAAGAACACAGTTGCTCAACACTATCAAAGCTGACACTAGCCAGAACATAGAAAAAGTCAAAATAGTGCAAGATTGGAAGATGTGAAGAGACCTGGACCGTAGAATTGCCAAGAGTTGGACTTTGACTGAACGGGTGACATCATTATCATATTTCAAATTGTTTTGTCTTGTATATGAATCGAAAGTTCATTAGGCTTATATTTACAACAGAAAGTTGTGTTTTTTTTGCCGAAAGTAATTGGCTCTGCTATAACAAGTTACCACTTACATTCCATTCTTACATTAATTTAATATAGAAACAGTTTAGTGCTACAAAATGAAAAAAATATGTCTAGTTTCCTTAAAATTTGTTCTGGTTTTCATAGAGAGGAGGAGATTTGGATTAGTTCAAGGGTGGGCATATAGTGTCATCCAGTTATTTTAACTTTATCAACTTTAACCTCCATAAGCGCTGTTCATAATGGTAAATAGCAAATCGAGTTACATGTGGGTCATTTTTCATTCGAACCAAACAAAAAAGCAGATATAAAATAAAATAACAGGTATTACCTTCTGTAATCACAACTGTGACAATCGGCTCATCCCAAGAGTTATATAACAACCATTGTGTGTTCAACATTTTTCTAGAAAATGAGTGGGGGCCTCCTTTGGCATGGCTTGCTAATAATTACATTCTATTAGCATGAAATTGCCATCATTCTATGCTTGAACCAACTTCCAAATACTTGCCTTGGCCTGGAGGCTATGCAGGATTACAATGTAACTTCAGCTAAGAATTCTGTACTTTACAAGTCAGTTCTTCACAATGATTTTTGAATGATTGACATGATGTTTACTCCTGTTGTGTGTGGCATTTTGTTTTTTCTAACTAATTCCCATAAATTACATTATATTAATTCCTCTGCTTTGAAGAAAATCATGCTGCTTTAGATCTGGAAATATATGAACACTCACATATATGCAGATCAATTTTCCAACAACGTCTTCATTTTGAAATGTTGTTCTTCCATTTTTGTTGGCTATATAAAACAACTGATCAAGTCTCAACAAAGCTGTAGTTCCCCCTACAAAGGACAGCAATGCTGCTTTGAGGGATAAAGTTTAATCAGGATTTTCTTAGTAGCAGCTCACAGATGATAGTTCCTATTTGGAACTTTGCGTTATGACTAGTAGTCTGTAAACCACCCTTTCTCAATTTGGTTCCTGTGGAGCACTTCAGTTCTGCAAGGAGTTCTGCAAGAAACAGTAACTGAAGAAGTTTGTACACGTTTTCTGATTTTTATGTTGGTGTTCTCTAAGACCTGAAAATTATCTTACAAGTTTCTCCAGGGTAAAAAAGTTGAGAAAAACTAATTTCAGTTAATTTGTGGATACCCAATTTTCTTAAAATTATTTATTTTAAACTTTCTAAAACAATATTTAAAAGGCACTTGTGAATAAAAGACATAAACTGCACATTTATTGAAATAATTCACTTTTTTTCCTTCTTTCCTTTTATCGCTAAAGAAGTGAGTGATATAGTTACTTGATATTAAATAAGTTGCAGATGCCATGATTCAAAACCAGTATCTTATAAACCGATTCCACAGAAATACAGTGCCAAATTTTCTTGAAAATATGTAAGCCCACAACAAAGTCATATGCAGAGACTATGATTTATTGAGTTGTAGATACATTTGGCAATAGCCAAACTAAAAGGATAGGGATATAATATGGTTACAATCTGCTATTTTATCCATAAAACATACAATGAGGATTGCATAGCAATTTGAATTTTTTGGATAACTTCCACTGAAACACAATCAAATATATCATCATGCACCATATTCCTTAAATGACAGCCCTCTAGGTATAATATTATCTGTGGATAACTAACTTCATTTTAATACTTCCAAATTAAGCTGACTTAAAAAATACGGTTGTTGCCCCTAATAACATAATATTCAATAAGCAATTGCTACTATTTAAATCTCCTATCCAATGGAGAAATGGGCACTTTTTAAAAAAGTTGGCCAATATTTGCATTTTTATAGAGGACATATAGCATGTGCCTTATAGCAAGAAAATCTGCCTGAAACATTAATCTATTTTTACCTAGTAACACTTAACAATGACAAGGTGGTTAATCTTTTAAAAAGAACATATTTATTTGAATCATGAATATTTAAGCATCAAGGTATTATTTTATTCCACCCTGCCTGAATCTGAACCACAGTATTTAGACATAATGAGTTAGATTTGGTGAAGCTCACCCTTGGGTCTGAGACTGCTTCAAAGCCCTGTCTAGGGTATTTTTGTTCCATTAAATTCCCGATGTCATTCCAATGGATTTATTTTTAGCTAACACATATGACAGCAGTCTGGATTTCTTATATAGCTATTCCAACTATTTCTCCCAATGTAGACTTTTGGATTGCTGTCATAAAATTCTATCATCCATTCCCTTATCAATAACTGCCATGAATCATCCACTACAATATCCTCCATTAGATTAGATTCATTTTCATTATCTTTTACTATAATTATTTTTGTTTCTTGCTCTTATCAATATCTTGTATCACTTCTGTCCCTTACTACTGAAACAGAAAGCCTTGTAAAGACAAAAGTTAAAACCCAATTTAGATTCTCACATAAGAGATCTTTATAAAATTGAACAAACAGCATCTTCTAACAGAAATTAAAAGACATCTAAGCACTATCAATATGAATGAATTCACTGTACAGTATTATAACAAACATACAAAAAGACCTTCAACAGATATGAATGGCAAGTTTTAAGAGTCCTCTTAATACAAGCAAGACAGAGCTTACTAACCTTCCCTCAAACAGTGGTAGAAGTCCTGACTCAAACCTGCATTCTTTACATCCTTTAATACAATCTCTGCAAATGGCACAATTCCACCATAAGTAGATTGGAGAGTTTTTATTTTGTCCAACATGTTGGAAGAAAATCCCAGGATCAGAATATTCCCTCAGGGTTGTGCAGAGTTGTTAAACTTAAGTAAAGGCCAATATATATGGCTCTAAATGTGCTGTTGAACCTTCGCTCTTGAATGCCAGTTTATAGCTTGAAGCTGAGCTCACACTGGTGTTAAGCAGATATAAGAGACAGATATATCTAAAAAGCAGACATCTGAAGATCAGAATCAGTAAGCTTCTGGCCAAAGTCTTGTCAGCAGCAAGTTCAGGCACAGAAATGTCTTTCTTTCATTATGGAATGTATATACATGCATGCAGGAATGAGACTGAGCCTCAATCTTCACAATCAACACAATGACTGACGGAACGATTCATGAAGCTGTATGCACTAACAGCTAACCTCATTCACCCAAAATAGTATGCAGTTGGTTTCTCTACTCAGAGCTCAAACATTTGCAAAGCCAGCAACACTAAGTGATACAGTTCCTGCCCTCTTTGTTTCCAAATCTAAAACTTCAATGTCCACAGAGATAACATAGAAAGTTTGCATCAACAAACATCAAAACTCTTATCCAATCCAAACTTCACAAATAAAATTATAGCATCTGGAGTAAAACAACTAAATTAAATTAAATTAAAGTGTAACTTACTAAATTATTTGCACAACTATTGTGCAAAGAATAGTTTATTCTTTAATATTATAATACAACCGAGGCATTGTATCACGAATACATTAATCTACAACAGTGTTTCTTAATGTGTGGTGCTAGGACCCTGGGGGGAGAGACTCTCTCAAGGGTCACAAAAATCAAAATTATTTGCCAGCCTATGTTGAAACAGTATTAAAATCTCATCAAGCGATCATGAGAAATGTATCAGTAAATGTATCTATTTCAATTTTTAATATTTAATATTCAATTTTTAATATGGCAAATGTTGATAACTAAAACAAAAGCTCTTCTGGAGTCCTCCATAATTTTTAGAAGTGGGAATGATCTTGTGAGAAAGAAAATTAAATTCTAATCTAAAATAACAGGAGTACTAAATTTTATTTCAGAGTTATTAAGGTCCACTGACTGAGTGCTTCTGGACATGAAAAACAGAATTGCAAGCATCTTTATATCTTTCAAGATTTCACCTTTAATAATTACATGAAAAAAATACTATACTCCTCTCCTTCAGGTCAATCTGTAAAATAAAAAAATAAAATAAAAGCTCTATATTAATATTTAGATTAAAACAAAATAATCATATATCCAGAGTACTTTTAAACATTCCTTACAATCATTTTTGAAAATTTCCAAAGAACTATCTGGTACACTCTATTTTGGCAAAGGCTGTCAGTAAATCTTTGTACAAATATATACAGGCTTTTGGTTTGCTAGGTTTGGGTTACAACATTTAGCAGCATTTCACTTAGAAATAAATAATTAATACAAATATAATGCTCTAGCAAAATTAATTCTTACACAACTGCCTCTGCAAAGAAAAGAATGGAGCAATTTCATCCTTGGGAAACTTCCAGTCTGTCTCTGGGGACAAAGAGATGTTATTGCTGAACAAAAACAAAGTATTCACCCCTTTTAAATTTCATATTGAAAACCCCGAATATATAAGGCTTCTCCAAATAATTACACTTTGATTGCTGTGAAAACAAGAGGGAATACAGGTAGTCCTCACTGAACAATCACAATTGGGACAGGCAACTCAATCATTAAATGGTCATTAAATGAAACTGGGACTGTGCTTATGAACATACTTCAGTATTCCTTTACTTTACAGACCCATGAAGACCATAATTTTTACGACTGATTGTAAAGTTTTTCATCACTGTTGTAACTCTGGTCACTAAAAGAGGCAGCTGTTAAGCAAGGGCTACCTGTACAAGTTTAAAGGCTTTCAATCTATCTTCATAGGAATTATTTAAGCTATCAGAAATTATTTCAACTTGGAATTTTCCCACAAGTCATTTGGCTTAAAAAACAATAATTTAATATAACATTAACTGTGCATGCCTGCAGAGAGTATGCAGTTTATGCTTCCAGACAACTGGCTGCAGCTGCTCAAGCAGCTCAGGAGTTTCCTAAGCAATGGTGGACAGGTGGCCAAAAAGAAATTTCTCTCAAAGCAGAAGAGACAATCAGCTTAGGAATCTGCATTTTTGTCTAAATTTGCTGCTCTGCAGCAGTTCCTACTCTCCTAACAGACCTGCATGTACATAGAATATATGTCTGCTTCTTCTGCATAAACTTTGCTTTAAATACCATGAAGTAAAAATGCAGGAATAGTAAATGAAGGCTGGAGAAACTATCAGAGTTAACCATAATAGTTACTTCTATAAGCATGAG
>JANHFL010006196.1:25130-43593 GCA_032468155.1 Oxyrhabdium leporinum
ATCCTGCCATCCATCCATCTCTCTCTCTCTCCTCACATCCATCCATCCATCCATCCATCCATCCATCCATCCATCCATCCATCCATCTCTCTCTCTCTCTCTCTCTCTAGATCAATAGATCCAGGAAATACATGTACCACTGTACACATATCTTCTTGCCTTTTCCTGTTTTTGCCAACACGCTTGTGGTTGAGTCCTGAGTCATCTACTTTCCTTTACAAAATCCAAAAACACCACAACCTTGACACAGACCTAACTGCTTTCTTTCAGCCAGTCACTCCAACCCACACACAAACCTCCTTTCCATTTTACAATCCGTTTCTTTCCTTAGGTCATAGAACCTAGGCAGCAAGAAACTGATTAATTGATTGATTAATGTTTCTAGTACTTTGAAGTAACAAAGCAAGCTCTCTGTGTAGAGTTTGATAACAACTGATTCAAACCTGTCAAGGACAAGGATCATACATAGATAGGAAGCTCCTAAATATGACAATGAGCATTAACAACATCATACTAAGGACACAGGTAGTCCTTGATTTAGGGCCACAGTTGAGTCCAAAGTTTATGTTGCTAAGCAAGACATATGTTAAGTGATTTTTGCCTCATTTTATGACCTCCCTTGACACAGTTGTTAAGTGAATCATTGCAATGGTTAAGTTAGTCACACAGTTGTTAAGTGAATCATTGCAGTGGTTAAGTTAGTCACACAGTTGTTAAGTGAATCTGGTTTACCCATTAACTTTGCTTGTCAGAAAGTCGCAAAAGGTGGTCACATGATCCCGGGATACTGCAATCATCATAAATGCGAGTCTGTTGCCAACTGTCTGAAGTTAGATCACATGATCATGGGGATGCTACAATGGTCGTAAGTGTAAAAAATGTTCATAAGTCACTTTTTTCAATGATGTAACTTTGAACGGTCACTAAATGAACTAAATAAGCTGAGGACTATTGGTCTTATGAGATGCTATGAAAGTTACATGTTACGTATAAAGATATTGAGCATGTGTGCTACATCACAGATCAATCAAATAAAGCTAACCCATGAAAGGACACATTCCAAAGTTAATATGTTTGAACTTTATATCAAATGATTCTCTACCTTTCTAAGTTGCTCTCTTTCCTCTTGTGGGAAGCCCCCCGCCCCAAAGAATGAAATATTTTGGGGAATATTAAAAAGGCAGGATAGAATATTTCCCCTAAAGGAGAAATGGAAAAAAAAACCTTAAGGGAGGCAGAAACAAGCTCCAGTTTCCCTGCCCCAAGCAGAAGCTTAGGAGGTCAGCTTATAGAAATGCAGATTTGGTAATCCATTCAGGAAGACTGGGTCAGACAGAGATTCCAGATAAGCAACACAATTAGGCAAGCCAAAGGTTGACAAGATTAGCTCAGACAAACACCTAGGATTTGCATTTCCCCTTTTGCCTATAGAACCAGCCATGACCCCTACATGACCTCATAGGAATCCAGAAGTATAAAACCCACCTACTCTCAGCTCCATTTTGTCAGATGTCCCAGAAACACACATCACTGGTGGTTCTACTTCATCAGTAAACCAACTTTCTTTCCAATTGGCCTCCATGTTATTTCCAGTGTCTTTCTCCCAGCTTGGAACAGAAACAAATGGATTTTTCTTTCAACACTCTATTTGGGTGAAGTACCCTTCCTTAAGTGTGTACATAAATAAAGACATTTGCCAAGCACAAGAAATCAGGAGTCAAGGCAGTTCAAATGAATACAGGTTTATTGCATGCTAGCGCTCTATACAAGAATCTGAACTACTAACGGTCAAAGCAAATTGGCGGTAGATAAGAGTCAAGGTGGGTTGAGCTTAGATCTCTTGTGGACATGAAGGGACTCGAGTCTAATGACGTGCTTGACCCCTCCCTTGGGATCAGCTTTGGTCATCTCCTATGATTTTAATCTTCCTTTCCAGGTCGATCCTATTTGGGCTATGGGCTAATGGATCTGTCAACATTTACGGCTAATGTAGCCTTGAGCTGAATAGATCGGTCAAATCTTGAAACCGTGACAATCCAGATGATCTTGAGATATGGAAGTACAATTTTCATAGCCTTTCTGATTATGCAGCCTGAGGGATCATATGTCCCCAATAAAGCTTAAGTGAAATATAATGTAGATTTTTTGGCACGCATAGGTCATAAAAATCTGGGACCATTTCATTGACTGTGAAATTACTGGTTTCTTGAGTTTTTATGAATTGTACAATTATTTTTAACTCTTTTATGTACACAGTTCCCCATAATATATGGAAGTTTGTGAACCTCTACTTAATTATTGACATGGACTAATATAAATTAGCAATTTTTTACATGCGGATTTCTTTAAATGAGAGGCTTACACATATTCCTCCGAGGCAAATATTTAAAATGCAAATCTTCTCAGTGCTATTTCTGCATTCTTTCCAGAAGCAAGCAATATTTTTTTCCCCCCACACTTTTGTGGATTTTTTTTTATCTTTAATCGAAGAGCGACATTAGATAGTGTTAGCCCCGCTATGGATTCTCAGATTTGAAAAAAAACCTCCTTTCTTTACTGAATCTGGGTTGGGTTTTTTTTTTAATCCGCACCCTTATTCAGATATCTGTTCTTTTGCCAAAGAGATGGCAATGAAAAGAGACAGGTACAAAGATAAATGAATTAAAAAAAACACCTCTATTAATAAAAGGTGGAAGCGTTGGATTAGAAAATCAAATCAGGCCAATAAAGAATAAAATGAAAATCGATCCAAATAGGTGAAAATCAACCTTAAAAATAAAGAAAACAACTTCTTCAATTAATCAGTGGGACAGCTTGTCTCCAGAAATTTTGGGTGCTCCATCACTGGAGGTTTGTCGGAAGAGCCTGGACAATCATTTGTCCTGGATAGCATAGGGTCTCCTGCTTGGGCAGGGGGCTGGACTAGAAGACCTCCAAGGTCTCCCCCAATGCTATTATTCTGTATTCTGCATTTCTGTTTTCCTAGCTAAAGGAAAAGTTAAAAATCACAAATCTTGCACAGATAGTCCTCGACGTACGGCCACAATTCAGCCCAACATTTCTGTGGCTAAGTGAGACATTTGTTAAGTGAATTTTGCCCCATGACAATCTTGTTTTTTGCCACAGTTGTTAAGTGAATCAGTGCAGTTGTTCAACTGTTGTGAAGTGACTCCGTCTTCCCCAGTTGACTTTGCTTGCCAGGAGGTTACATAAAGGGGATCACACAACCCTTTCATAAATCTGCCAACCACCTGAATTTTGATCACGTGACCATGACGTGATCACAGTCATAAGTGTGAAAAATGGGTATGGGTCACTTTTTTCCAGTGCCACTGTAACTTCGAACGGTCGCTAAATGAATGGCTGTAAGTTGAGAACTTCCTGTACCACTTTCTAACCATTACGTATTTGGTTTATCAGAGACATGCCTGAATAGTTCATGTAATAGCTCATTTATTAGTCTATTATTGATTATGCCCTTCAGTTTTTATCTTTTTCTAAAGGTTTGTTCTCCTGCGCTTTAGAGTTAGCTGTTCTTTCCTAGATCTTTGTGCGTTTTCTTTTTCTAAAAAAAAAAACCCTGCAATAAATAATTTTTAAAAATGACAATCGCCTTCTGCAGTTGTCCTACACAATTAACCCTCTACCCAGCAGGTCGTTTCATTATGTATGTAAATTCAGGGCATTTTGTGGACTGAAAGGGAACTCCTCTGAATAGGAGCTGAAGGAAAGTTGTAAAAATCACCCCCCTGAGTACAAAGCAAAACTGGGGATAAATGCAATTTATCGGGTTATGGATCACTCCCTCCTGAGCTCGCTTGGCACGAAACATCTGGGTACAATTGAAATAAGGTGTTAAAGAAACACTAGGAGGGAATCTCAGAGAGGAGGGAACTGAAAGAGAGAGAGAGAAAGAAAACTCTTTTAAGAAATTCGGGCAAGACTGTCTTCTTTTTTATTCCAGTCCAGCTGGTACACCTGCTTGATAGGTTCCTGCTGGCTCACTCGATTCCTTCTCTTGAGGCTGGCAGCCTTCATCGGTTATTCCGTTCTTTGGCCGTGCAGCTGCACACCGCAAGGGTTATGTGTTTCCCTGTTGGTGTTTTGGAAGAAATATCCTTCTGGGTTCAGTTCCAAGTGGGGGAAAAAGACGCTGGAAAGATGGAGGCTGTTTGGAAAGATGGTTTCATGGTGGACAGGATCACATGCCTTGGAGCTCTTGGGCGAAGAAAAAGGGGCGAGATGCTGAGAGTCCCTTGGATCTATACCCTTCTCTGGCTTGGAACTTCCTGGGGCCCAGGAAGAATATCCTAATTGTGGCTGTCAGAGGTCATGGCTAACTTTGTAGGTTGTCTGTGTGCTGAGTTTGGTTGAATCTTGCTGGGGGATGCAATGAAGGGCAATTAAATGTCTCTGCCTGAAGGAGGTAGATATTTGTTATGTAGAATAGACTGGCTCAGGCCTTAATGGCCCATTAACAAAGGTGGGAGGCTGAGCTTCTGCCTCTCTGAGTTTCTACTTCTCTTTTAGGGGAAATATTCTGCCTTTTTAATATATCCTAAAACATTTCAATTTTCTAGGAGAGGGGTGGGTTTTAACTTCCAACGGTCCCTTCCAGCTCTATTCTGATTCTGATCCAATATAAGAGTATATATATATATATCTTATTCAAAAAGAATGGTTTCATTTTTCCAACTTTTTAGGATCAATGCTATTAAAGAGATATCTGCTCGGTGCCCTCTGGCCATGACGGAAGATTTGCTTCAAGACCTGGTTCAATACAGATCTCATAAAAACAAAAGTGAGTCATTATTATGTGTGTACAAAGTTAATGACCTCTGTAGGCTCATATTTTCACTCCTGAGGGACCTTGTTTACTTGCTTCAGATGCTAGGTAGCTTTGCAGAGCCTCATTTGTTACTAATTCCAAGTGAGTGTTGTCTTTTAATTGGCTTTTTTAATTTACTTCCAACATTTCCAAGAGCTTCGGTGCTGTCATATTATTTGTTTTCAGAGCCAGCTTGTAGAGGAGATGGGAGGCGTAAAAGTTTAATGAATAATAAATAGCAATAGTGGGAAGCCATCAGGAAGAATAAAATCCAAAGGCTTATTTTATATATATATATTTCTGAACGTAGCTTTGAAAGCCACTCTCAGCATTCTCAATTGTTCTTCACAGATGTAGTGATGTCAGCAAGGACCCTCATCCACCTGTTCCAGGCACTGAATCCACAAATGTTGCAGAAAAAATTCCGGGTAAATAATTATTTCATTTTCTTATTCAAGGAATGAACTGCTCACCGTTGATGCTCGCCTCCTGAAATTCAAAACAAAGAGCTGAGTGCGATGAAGAGTTGTTGTGAACTTCTGAGGGAAAGCTTTAGTCCTGGGATGTCAAACTCTTGATTTCATTGAGGGCCTCATCAGGGTTGTGTTTGACCTTGGGGTGGCCGGAGTGGGCGTGGTCAGCTCTGCCAGAGAAAACAGGCTCCCGAGCCCCATTTGTGGCTGCGACGGCCTCCTGCAACCCTCTGCCAGTGAAAACGGAGCCCACCTGCAGCCCTCCCGAGGTCCGGTTTCGTTGGCAGAGGCACCGCAGGCCGGTCCTTTGCTGTTTCTAGGGCAGCCCCTCAGGCCAGATCTAAGCCCCCCGCGGACCGGATCTGGCCCCCAGGCCTGGAGCTTGACACCCCTGCTTTAGTTGACCTCATTAGTAAGTCACATCTTATGTCCTGACATCCTGTATCTGCTCTGTATCTTTTGCTTTTGATTGATTCTGGAGTTGTAGCGGTTCAGGATGGGCCTTTTTGCCACTGGCCGTTTGCTGGACCTTGTCCATGCTGGCTTGGAACTCCCTTTGCACCTGTTGGGGTTGTAGAAGACGGTTCTGGCTTGTTTAAGCTACTTTCTGTGGTTGCCCCCCATCGTCTTGAGGCCTTCGATGGCATCTTCTTAAACAGGGGTCTCCAAACGGCGACATTAAAGGCTGGTGGACTTCAACTCCCAGAATTCCCCAGCCAGCTGGGGAATTCCGGGAGTTGATGTCCACAAGTCTTCACGTCGCCGCGTTTGAAGACCCCTGTTGTCGAAGCAAGAGAGAAGATTCCCCCAAGCTTGAAACCATCCTAGTTGCCTTGAAGCATCCTTTGTATTTCTAGAAATCAGCATCTCCAGCAGGATGTAGTGTTCACTAAACGCCGATTTGTCTGTAGGGCAAACCAACAGAAGCCGCGTCAGAAGCCAAGATCCACGAATACGGAGAATTGGATGTCAAAGATTATATTCCGGGAGCTGAAATCCTGGAGCTGGAGAAGGAAGGAGAAAAAAACAGTGAAGAAGAAGAAGAAGGAGGAGAAGGTCAGGTTGAGTTTGGCATCCCTACATTTCTGCTCCTCTTGATTAGGAATTCTGGGCGGTGTTCGAGTTGCCAAGGTTGGATACTCCTGATTTAAGGCGTGTCGTGTGTGTGTGTGTGTGTGTGTGTGTGTGTGTGTGTGTGTGTGTTTCTTACGGCGCCTTAAAGGCTAATCGTATTTTTTTTATAAGAGCTCAAAAAGATTTTGTGGATGAAATTTCATTCCCTATTCAGAAAGCATCATCCCGGTTGGTACGTCTGCGTTGTGTACGCACAAAGTCATACAGAATAAGTGGAAAGTTATAATTGGTATGATCACAGTCCTTGACAAGTTCCAATAGACCTGAGAAGGGAGACCTCCGACCTGGATCCAAAGTTTTGACCGCCCCGGTTGGGGGGCGGGGGGGGCGGTCATGTGGCTGAACTTTGGGCGCTCTGCAACATGCTCGCATTGGCAGTTGGTTGTAACCTCATTGTACAATAGTTTTGCCAAACACTGGCATTTCCAGTTTTCGGCAAAATCACACACACACACACACACACACCCCTCGAGAACTATTTGTTTCCCTTCATATCTGAGGTTAGTCCTCGACGGACGACCACCATTGAGCCTCAGAATTTCCGTGGTAAAGCGAGGCCTCGGTTAAGGGATTATTATTATTTTTTTGGGCCCCATTTTCCGACACATTTCTTGCCACCGTTGTTAAGTGAATCCCTGCGGCTGATGCGTTAGAAACCCGGTTGTTAAGTGAATCTGGCTTCCCCCCCCCAACCCCCGCAGTGACTTTGCTTGTCTGAAGGTTGCAAAGGTGATCACATGACCTCGGGAGACGGCAACAGTTGTAAGTGTGAATCCGTTGTCCGCGCATCCGAAGTTGAATTTGGAGATGCGGCAAAAGGTGCCAACCGTGAAAAACAGCCGTAAGTCACTCTTTTCAGGGACGTCACTTTGAACGGTCACTAAATGAACCGTTGTCAGTCAAGGACTACCTGTGTTTCCTTTGCAAAAAAAAAAACAAAACAAAACCCCCATCGTTTACGACTTAATAACCGTAACGGGCAGGCCCGTTGCAGTCGTAACTCCAGGACTACCTGCCCCAGTAAAAGCAAGAGATTTTAGGGTTAGGGTTAGGGTTAGGAGAGAAGAAAATATCTTTAGAAAAATGCTAGAGTGTGTGAGGATTGAGAAAATGAACAACATATGATTGATTAGAAAACAATAATATAAGAACAGAAATGTACTTTTAACGGTTTTTGCAAATATTTGTACCCAGACGACACACCGTGTAACAGAAGAAATGTAGGGAAATAAAATAAAAAAAAAACTTATTGTAAAAGCAAGAGACAAGATAGGCAGATCCATATTTAAAGCAGTTAGTAACGAGCACGATTCGCAGAATAATTCTGCGAATTATTGAAGGGATATTGGCCTTAGGAAACCTTTTAGCCACCGCTGTGGCCTTGGGGCGTACCCTCGTCCTTCGCGAAGGTCTGAAGAAGGCAAAACTTCAAATATTTTTTCCAACTCCCAGCTACTCACATCTTCTTTTTTTTTTACCGCTTCACAGACGGCTGGGAGACAGCCAGCTGCAGCAAAGAGGAAGAGGAAGACGACGAGGGAGAATGGGTGGACGTGCATCACTCCTCCGATGAGGAACAGCAGGAGATAGTAGGGTGTTCTTTTATCCTTTTATGCTTACCCAACACATTGCTCGGTGATTATTATTAGTCTCCGCTAAGTTCGGCCTAGCTGATTTAGGTGTGCCTGAGTTGCGGGACGGGACGGCCAGTGGGATGATTCGGGGCGCGGCACAGAAATCACACGGACAGCTGGCAGTTCAAACTGCCCCTTTATTGCTCCCACTGTGCCTCCAAACGTTCCCACATTCACTACAAGTCCTGGAACAAAGCTCAGGCCCGCACCTTCAGAAGCCTCTGGCTGCAAGTAGGCCCATTAGGCCAGGTTATTATTATTTTTTATTATTAAATTTAAATTTATATACCGCCCCATTCCGAGGACTCGGGGAGGTTCACATAAAAATATAAAAATATATATATAAAATTTCTTTAAAACCCCATTTTTAAAACTAACCCCTAAAAATTTAAAATCCATTTAAAAACCCCTCAGTCAGGTGGTTTATAATGGTGGATGATAACTTGTTATGATGTAATAGTGTTAGAATTACATAATTTGGTTAAATGATATAAATATGATGAATCTCAATTTATTTGTATTGAAGGTATGATACCCAGATACAACACTGTTCACACAATATGTTTGTATAAAGATTTTAAAAAAACTTTCCAAAAAGAAAATGTCTTAGATATCCCAGAATTGTCTTAGGTCACACTGAGAACTATTTCCTTGCACCATGTGTGAAAATCAAATATGTACATTTTATTCAAGTTATGTCTATTCAAAAGATCCTAAAATACCACATTTATTATATGTTACTGTAATTTAAGAAGCAGTGGTTAAAACAATGGCTAAAACTTTCAAGCTAAAGTGAACACTTAAAAATTTAATGCATATATTCATGAAATTTTCATGCACCAAAAGAAAAATGGCACTGCTTTTGAATACAATTATTTTAATTTACCAATCTAAACTATTATTCCCAAGCAATATGACATCCTACTAATAACTAGGCCCAATCTTGCTTAACTTCCAGGCCTAAACAAAATCATCTGATTACTAACATGTAGTACAGTGAGGCAACTAGTAGTATTTGAAATAATGAAGCTTTTGACATTTCACAGGTAATCAATGAGTATCCAGCAGTTAGTTTCTTTTTATGTGGTTACATGCAAAATGAAACTGAACAAATGCAAAGCAAGCAAGATGATAACGGGAAAGGAGGAAATGGATCAGGCACAGGAGACATTGTCTACAGAAATGGCTTTGTTTTTTTCTTCCCTCTCTTTGCAGAAAGATTGGAGAGGAAGAAATTACAAGAGAATAAGCAGGCATATTGTGCAGAATACATTGGGCTGTTTGGGTATCCCATTCATAGCTGCCAGTACCAGCACATTACTGTAGTGTGTACCTATTTGCTGACTTGTAATCCCTTCCTCTCTAATCTCTATGCTCTGCAAGGGTGGGGAGAAGAACAAATGGTCAGGCACATGACAACATGCACTGGCTGTAATCACAATCATGTGACTGAGACACTGCAAAAATTGTAAATGCAGGCATTGGTTGCAAATGCAAATGGTTTCAGAACCATTGTAACTCTGAATGTTTGCTGAACAAGATAGTTGGTAAGAGAGAACTGCAGATATAGCCATCTCAAGAACATATCCAGAATTTCTCTGCCATGTTTGATAAGAGTGCTATACAGTGAATACTTGAGAGGAAACTCCCCATTACCCTCTATCATTAAGTTCATCTGCCCCAAGACTAAAATTCCACACATTTCTTTAAACTGAGTTTCTCCCAAATGTATTTTTCTTCACAGTAAAAACTGCTTAGTTGATATGTCCATGCAGATTAACAAGCTACTGCAAGTTCCAGCCAACCTGATTTGATGTGTGACCCAGAGAGTCAAATTGCCAGGAATGTGAAATAATCAAAATCAGACCAAAACTGATAATAATCAGCGCTCTGGAGGCCTTGGGGTAGATGAAAGATTACTGCTTCAGTTAACTAAGGATGTGCTGGGGACGAAAAGCAAAAACATTATATGATGATTGATTGTAAATGACAGCAAAAGTTGTGAGTAAAAAAGTGAGTTTTTTTAAAGTATAAGAAATCTAGCCCACGGTATTAGAAACCACTCGCTGCCAGTTACTCACTAATATATAAAATATGTATAAGTATGCCAAATTAAACTATCAAAATTAACTGAATTATTTATTAATAAAATTATAAACAGGAAAGTTTAAAACAATACAAAGGAATTGTATAATTCAGGAAAATTAACAATTAGAAATTACGTTATGGTGGGCTTTGTCATATCTGAGATTTGAATAAAGTGAAATGATCTAATATAGGGATCCCCAACCCCCCCGGTCTATGAACCGGCAGTGGTCTGCAGCATGCGAAAGTGGGCCACACAAACAAGCGAAGCCCCATCAGTGGGATGCAGGCAGCGCACGAAACCACATCCCCTCGAGTCCATGGAAAAAACTCTCCATGGAACCAGTCCCTGGCGTCCAAAAGGTTGGGGGCCATTGATCTAGTATAAATAGTTGATCACATAACCTCGCCCCAAATTCTTCCATAAGACTGTTATTTCTTCACAGAAATATCAAATATGAATAGTAAGGTTTTCACCAACATAATATAATCAAATATATACAAAACTTTCAAGCTGTTCCAACTGCTGTCACTGGACAGTTCTATAACTACATGACAAGAAACAACAGCTTAATATTTCTCTCAAAAGAACTGTCATGGCAGTGCAGAGCATGAAGGAAAAATATGCATTGAATGTTTCAATAGGCTCAATACAGAATACATTCTTCTTCTTCTTCCTAGCATATTCCCACAAATGCAGGGTCCGCTGTAGAATATTATAGAATTATAATTATAGAATATAGTTAAATTAAATCAAATATAATAAAAATTATAGAATACATTAATCACAATTAAAGTTATCCTTCACAACATGACAGTAGTTATATGCGACCTTTAATACTGCCTTACCTGCACTAAAAAGAACCACAGAGAATGAAATGACGTCTGTCCTTGGAACAGCTTCAGTAAATCATTGCTCTCACAGAAATATTGAGGTAATAGTTAATGGGAATTGGATTTTTGTGCCCCTTTTATTGCCAAAAATTATTCCTTCAACGTTCAGTGAATTGATGTTACTTGCAATAATTAAGGTACAAGGCTAGAAACCAGGAAACTATGAGTTCAGGTCCCATCTTAGGCATGAAAACTGACTGAGTGATCTTGGGTCAATCGCTCTCTCTCAGCCCAACCCACTCACAGGGTTGTTGTTGTAGGGAAAATGAGGAGGAGTAAGGAGTATTTATGTATGTTCGCTGCCTTGAGTTACTTATAAAGTAATAAAGGCAAATTTTAAAAATCTAAAATAATGAATGAGTTTCTAATAAATACAGGCTAAATGCAGATGATTACAATTAAATAGTCATTTTTACTGAAACTATTTGTAAGGCTTTACACATTCATAAACGTGTGTGTGTGTGTGTGTGTATGAGTAGCCCATATATATGTAATATTTTTAGTTTTTCTTTTTTCTATTCTATTAACTGAATAAAAAAGTAAATAGCTAGTTGGAAAACTATGTTAATCTTATTAATCTGCATAAAACAGCAGCAATCATCATAAAAAAGTAATCTCACATAAATAAACAGGATGTATTGATATCAAAACATTTGGAGTCCAAGTTTAATGAAGCTTCAGGGCAAATGTAAGGGTAAGAGCTAATATTACTGGGAGACACCTATGTAAAGAATAATCAAAAATCTTCAATCTTCAGATAAAATTATTTGGATTAAATTAGATAATTTCAGAGTTTGATAGTTTGTCATATATTTTGGGTAGCTTAGGTGATTGATACTAGGTATTATCTCTTTTTTACAGTATGTCAAATGGTTGAAATTTACATAAAAAACCAAGCTATCAGTTAAGTGCATACAATTATTATGAAATTCCAGACCTCATATGTTCCTGACTTAGATTTGATTTGTGTGGTATTCTAAACTGCTTCTAAAATATACACACATTTATAGTCCACCAAGAGGTAACCTGTTCTGAGCCACTCAGGACATACAATGAGCTCAGTTGTAACTCAGCAGTCTGTGCCTTAACCTGGAAGCAGAACAAAACTTCAATAGCAACAAAAATCAGATAATATTTTAATGACTCCTTCCTATTGTTCCAAGTACATTTTCTTCATTCCCCAATGTAAAAAATTAGGTGTGATCTATTCCATTACAATATTTATTTGTATTTTTAAATCATCACTGACTCATTTTCTGGCTTAGCAAAAGGGCTCTTTCTTCCATTAACATTTTTACTGAGTTATAAGATAAAATAAGATAGAAAAAAACAAAAGAAAGCAGGAAAATAATGAGGAGGAAGGGGGGGAAGAAAAGTGAGGAAGGATTAAGAAAAAGAAAAAGTATTGACTTCCGACTCTCTCTGTTGCAGTAAAATAAGACATTAATATCAAATCACAGCTTTTTGTTTTTTCATAATAATATAAACTAGCCATTTCTATAAGGATCTATCAGTCTAATTGGTAAAACCCAAAATCAAAGTTTCATTCTTTTCCACTTCAAGCACAAATTTCAGAAGCAATCTCCATGTGGAAACAAAAGCATTTATATTCTTTTCTTTAATCAAAATAGTCAAATTTTCCATTTCAGCCAACTTCATACCAAAAGGGCTCTTTCAAATATACTAAAATTTACAATAATGTTATGATTTAATTAAATACTCTACAGAACAAAATTTTAAACAGAAAAAACATTTAGAAAAAAGCTATTCTCCAGTTAATTTGGTAATATCAAAAGAATATAAACAATGTACTTAACCTCAATAGCACTAATTATTTACATCGGTTGAAATGAAAAGGAAAATTATTACATGTAAAATATAAATACTACTGCTTGTGAAAAACTATTACATATCTATTTCCATAATAGCTGTTTTCCACATAGCAGTTTAAGATCTCAACTGAAGTTATTATAATATAAAAATCACAAAATATTGCTAATGTATATCTAGATACCTAGATTACATGTTTTATTATAATGATCACACACTGTAGCTTTCAACTTCAAAAAAGCATATATTGTTCCACAACTAATACTTCACACAGGCATAACATTTGAATGAATATTCAATTCTATTTTTTTAATTAAAGGTTTATTAACATTTCCATTGCATTACTATAGTTGCAATTGTTGAGAATTAAAAATCCCTTCTCAAGTCCATAAATAGTATGTGTGTGGGTATAATATATACAAAACAATAGTAGATATAAGAATATATTATTGCAAACAACAATATTATAAGAATTTATAATACATTATAGTTGATGAAGTATATTTTAAATTATTAGTGAATATATGTACTGAATATATATAATCAGAAATAAGAGTCTTTCCTTCCATTTAAACTGAGGCATATGATACTGTAGTTGAGTAAAAGTATTCAGCAGGTAAACAATTACTTTTTAAATAAAATAGGGAGTGACTGAGATAGAATAACAGTATTACAAATGTGTCTGAATTTACATCTGTGAAAGACTGAAGAACACCCATGCAGCTGCAATAGAAATATATTTAATTTTAAAAAAAGAATTTCAATTGTGGGGCAATATAAAAAAGTGAGACTATTCCTATTCTGAATATCAATACACAAATGTGCAAAATAGTTTTTCCACAGCTTAATTTATAACATTTTTTGTAAATATTAAACTTCCAATAAATTTTGGGGATCCTTTAAGTTAGCATTGACATTTGGTTTTCCAGTTTCTAGCCTGGTGTGCCTTAACTACTATACCAAATTAGTTCTCTCAATTACATTATTGCCCATAAAATTACTTGGTAACTGTCATCTAGGGAGATATGTAAACAGACAAGACACTTTATTTTCTTTAGTAATTGTTAAAAGCTTCCAAGTGCGGTACATAAAGCTAACTACACTCAAGAGTTAACATCAAACCTTATCTTCACTGTACTTAATATTGCAGAATAAATTATATTGATACAGCAAAATAGAAGTACAACAAAAATCACATACAAAAGGAACTCATTTTCTCCATAAAATATGGTTATTAAAATATTCAAATGCTGTAGATATAGGTTAGATAAAGTCAGAGAAGAAACTCCCAAAGAGAAGGCACACAATTATTTTGATAGAAGTCTTACTTCCTTGAAAATCTGAACAGAGAGTAACAGAATAACACAGTTGGAAGGGACCTCGGAGGTCTTCTAGTTCAACTCTCTTCTGAAGCAGGAGACCTTATACTTTTCCAGACAAATGACTATCCAATCTCTTCTTAAAAACTTCCAGCAATGGAGCACCCACAGCTTCTAAGGGTAACGTGTTCCACTGATTAATTATTCTGTCGGGAAATTTTTCCTTAGTTCTCAGTTGGATCTCTCCTTGATAAGTTTCCATCTGTTATTTCTTGTCCTGCTCTCAGATGCTTTGAAAAACAGACTGACCCCCTCTTCTCTGTGACAGCCCCTAAAGTATTGGAAGACTGCTATCATGTCACCTCTAGTCCTTCTCTTTGTTAGACTAAACATATCCAGTTCCTGCAACCGTTCATGTTTTAGCTTCCCATCTCCTAATCATATTTGTTTCTCTTTTCTGTATTCTTTCTAAAGTCCCAACAACTTACTTGTATCATGGTGACCAAAACTGGACACATCCAAGTGTGGTTTCATCAAAGCAATATAAAGTGGCACTAACACTTCATGTGATTTTGATACTAGTCCTCTGCTGATGCAGCCTAGGACTACACTGGCTTTCTTGACAGCTGCAGAACACTGCTGGCAAATATTTAAGTGGTTGTCCACTAGGACTCCTGGATCCCTCTCATAGTTACTGCTATTGAGTCAGGAACCATGTACTCTATACCTGTGCATTTGGTTTTTCTTGCCCAAGTGCAGAACCTTTTCTCACCACTGAACTGTATTTTGTTGGATAGGTCCCAGTGTTCAAGTCTGTCAAGATCCTTCTGGAGTGTTGTCTATTCCCTTGGTGTCATCTGCACAGCTAGTGTCACAGCTTGGTGTCATTTGTAAATTTGATGATTTCCCCTTTTGTTTATGAAGATATTGAAGATTACTAATACAGAACCTTGATGTACTCCATTGCATGCTTCTCTTTGCTAGTCCTCTAACTAGCTAGTCCCAGTGCTCCAGGATCTTTGAAAGATATGGCTCAGTAGTTTTAAGATCACATATGCCAGCTCCTTCAGAACTCTGACATGTAATTTATCTGATCCTGGTGATCTGAATTCATCTGGAGTAGATAAATGTTGTCTTACCATTTTCTTGCCTATTTTGACTTGATTAATATATCTTTTACAACACTGCTTTGATAGTTTAGACTGTTTTTCCTTTTGTGTAAAAACAGATACAAAGAATGACTTAAGCGGTTCCGCTTTCTCCATGCTGCCCATCATCATCCATTAGTGGATCAATCATTTCCTTTACTTTTTTCTTGTATCACACAAGTTGAATAAACCTTATTATTTTTGACATTTGTTGCAAGTCTTTGTTCATTCTGAGCCTCAGCTTTCCTGATCCTGTATAAAATCTTTGTGCATAGTACTAATTTGTGCAGCAGTTTCTTATTTTTTTTGAGAAAAGAGATTTGTATTTTAGTAACATCTTGAGGGCTACTTTGCTGTGAACCACAGCTTACATTCCACAAGTTTTAAGTTCACACAGGACATGAAGCTCATTCAAAGAAATCACATTGTATTCTATGGTTAGTTAAACATAAATAAAATCATAAATGCAACTATTTCTAGCTAATGGTCTGCTACACAATTTGTCTATGTAATCAATAACAAATGAGTGTAAACATTCTACAAGATACAGGATCATGTCCCTATGTAAAAGCTTTATTCAGTTTTGATCTCCCAACACCAATTAACATAATCTTTCTTAACTTAAAACAGAAGCAGATACATTAGGATAAGTTACACTACACCTGCTAAAATGGAGATGTCCATATGTCTACTGAGAAATTAAAAACGATTGTGCAAAAACATTCATCATGGCAGGCCTTATTGTTTCACTTACCATTCTTCCTCTCACTAAGAGGAGGAAGATTGGGGTTCCGGCCAGGATGGAGGCCTACAGTCAGCTCGGGCTGCAAGGAAAGTTCTTGCAGTTCATTGGCAACAGCTTCACTCTGTGGGCTTGGTGCAGCCGAAAGAGACACCAAGAGTGTTTCATCTTCATTCTCGCCAACCCCTCCTCCGTCCAGCCCATTTCCAGCAATGACGGAAGGGGGCAGGCACAGGACACCAGAGAAATCCACTTTGGCTTTCGTGACGACAGCCTGAAGAGAGAATAATAAAAAGTTAGAAATTATTTGACTTTTTAATTTGTTCTCTATGGGCAGGTCTTTTTTTCACTTAATTTAAGTTCAAAATAAAAGTAGCTGTTCAAACAGTCAAATAATTTTTTTAATGCAGAAATTAGTTAACTACTGCAGGTCAAAGCAGTTAAAGAGTTATTTTCCTTCTTCTAAATCTCCTTTCAGTGAAAGAGTTACAATCATAATTCAAATCTAGTTACTACTCCAACTGAATATAACTACATGCTTAGTTAACAATGTAAGAACCACACTATTATTGCTACTATTAGGAAAATTTATAAATATTGAATTAGACTGAGGAAAGTTATGTGAGATTTTAAAACTGGCTAACTTTGGTCTATCCCAATTCTAAAGCAGAAGAATTGCAAAGTCTTTTCAAAACTTTCAGTATGCAGCCTGATACCCTATTTGACAACATTTGTTTCTTTTTGTAAGTATTACAGGCTCCAGCAGAGCAGAAACACAGAGGATGTAGGTAGATCGAAGCAGTAAAAGCCCTCTAAACCTGACAGAAGAGACTAGTACCAGCTGATTGATTTCATCAGGCTGAGTTGGCCTTTATTTCTTGAATTATTTCCAGGTGCCAAGTACAGTCCACAGTTGCATATCTCCAATTGGAACTCTAGATGGGGTGCCATCCATAAACTGACTATTTTTATACTTACTATCAAATATTTTACATAGAACATTTTTTAAATTTCCATTTTGCAGATGAGAAAACTTTCTCCCTATTTTCTCCCACTTGAAAAACACCAACCCTAATAGTGACTATTAAATTCAAAGGCACTAAGATTTAGATTAATATCCTAGTATTCAACATAATTAATATATGCATCTTCTATATTTCTCCCAGTATAACTGTGAGAGAAAAAGGACAGTCAGTTGTTAAATAGGATTAATAAAAAGTTATAAAGCTCTTCTTGAGAGAATGTAATTGAGCCTTTTTATTAAAAAAGGAGCTTTCTAGATGTCTTCCATTGTAACCAGGAATACCATCCCTAAACATAAATTAATGTGATTTCATGCTGCTTCATTCTCCCTTCCTGAAGAAAGGCATATGAGTGTGTGTGTGTGTACGTTTACACACATATATATCTACACACACAAACATATACACACACACACTCATACTCATGCACACACACACACTATACACATACAATGGAGGAAGAATTCAGATCAAGAAAAAGCACTGTTAAAAAGAAAGGCAAGAAAGCTCCCCAGATTTTCCCTTCACCTCATAACTATGTTATTCCCCAATTTCTTCTTTCAGCAGAAAACAATGCAATATAGGAAACACCTTTCAAAAATGCCACTTGCTTGAAGTGACCCATGCCTCAATTAAAATCAGGGCTTGCATTTCTTCTGTTTCAGCAATTCTATTGTATATTTGTGTGCTCAAGACTCCAGTCATGCTCAACGACTCACATAAATTTAAGCTTCAACTTCTATAAATGGTATTCTTGTTCAGTGTTTTCTTAATAGTAGAATTATGAACCTTGATATCAAAATACTGTATGCAGGAGTGGTTGAAAAATCCTTGGCCACTATTACATTAGTGGTTTTGTGAATGAGAAAAGTAATAAGGGGGTTGCATTTTCCTCATTTGTACAATACCTAACTGATGGTGAACTCAGGCCAAAGGTTTTGATAATGGGCTTGGCAGGCTTTTCCAGCCTCATATAGCCATTGCCAGTTTTAAAGAATATCCAATAACTGCAATCGATCTAGCTTAACCGCAATACTACTTCTTCACACGTTGGACTGGCTCCCACTAAGATCCAATACCATGGATATTCTCAAGATCTTCTATTAAACAACCTAGCAGGACCTAAGAAGCATGCCTTCTCTTATGCAATGCCTGCCCCATGGAGTAGCAACCCCCTGGAATTTAAATGGCTCTAGCTCTGGTTAGCCTTCCAGAAAGCTTCACTCGCTTTTTCCACAAGATGTTAATTGAGCCAGGCTCATTTGGGATGATCATATGATAAGAGCCTAGGTGGCGCAGTGGTTAGAGTGTTGAACTGCAGGCCACTTCTGCTGATTCAATCTAGCGGTTCAAA
>JANHFL010006197.1:15980-44361 GCA_032468155.1 Oxyrhabdium leporinum
GTACCCACAAGCACTTATTAGAAGGTAAAAGGCCAAGTATATGGCACACCCTGCCATACATCAAAAACATTTCAGAAGCAGTAGAACACAGCTTCGGAGATCTGCAAGTGGGCATTGCACCTGCCCGAGGCTACCATAAGAGGACAAATTGTGCATTGTAAAGATTGTTTAGAGGTGGGAGATACTTCCAGCGTAATCTACCGGATCCCTTGCATGGATTGCCCCTGTGATTATGTAGGACAAACGAGGAGGAAGGTAACCACCAGATTGCAAGAACACAAGTGAGCAATCAGATGAGGAAACCTGAACTCATTGGTAGCCTCACATTGCAATGAACAAGCACACATATTTAATTTTGCAGCAACTAAGATCATTGGCCATGTGCGTACAAAGATAGCCAGGGAGATGATTGAAGTCTGAGAAATGGCCCCCTTGTCAGTTAACAGGAGTGCTGAATTAAACATCAGCTTATCAAATACTTAGGAGCCGAGGACTTGGCAGCACAAGGAAACGACAGCCATCAATACACCAATAGGAAGGCACCACATAAACACGACTCGCAGAAGAGCCCAAAGCATGTATTCCAGTAGAGAAAAATTCCCTGAAGATGGGCTCCAGCACGAGTCCAAAAGCCCTGGTGACTGACCCAAATTCAATCTCACATTATTATCCTGGGACATGTATATTTGCCTTCATTCATGAGAGATTTTTCTGTTTGATATAGGATTGTATCAGCATGTCCTATGCCTCAATCCTGATGAACATTCTGTTGCAATGTAGTAATTTTTTAAAAAGGGAAATATGCTAAATGCATTAAATTCAGAATACAGATGAAAACATTTTCATGCTAGACTGAGCTTTCAACAAGGGACTAATAATATTCTGTGTTCTGCTAATAACAGAATAATAGAGTTTAAGAAACATGAATTCTGTCCCCCAATAACATTCTGGTCCAAACTATATGATTTATTAGTCTCTACCACTAGCTCTTGCTTAATGGCTGTATTTATTTTCAACCTTAGCTGAAGGCAGAAATGATCTGTGAATTAAAATTAAAGCAATTGTGGGAAATTAGATATTCTTTCTCCAGGCATGCTTCAAAGAAACATCAGGGAACTCAGTATTCTGATGTTTTGAGCAGCTGTATCTATTTCATTCAGAAGCTCTGCATATTTTCATAAAATTGATTGTGGTAAATTGGGGCTCTCTGTTTCTCGCTTTCTCATGGTAATTGGCATTCCTTTTTTCTATCTGCTTGGATCTTGCCTCCTTCTTCATAGTTCTATAGAATCAAATGGAGTTTGCTTTTGTTGATTTTTCATGTTTACTACATTTCAGTATGGTTCTTTATAGATTGCCAGGAAAGACAATTTTAGATCAAAGTTTCTTTCATGTGGTATATGGCACAGGATGATGGCCTTTTGAATAAAAGTCTTGTATGTTATCAGTTATCAGAATAATGATTGTTCTTTTTTTATAATTGGAATCAGCATTACTGTAGTTTCTATTAAGCATAAAATGCTTTGATTAGAATTCTAAATAATAATGCCATTTCAGCACTGTTAATATTGACACAGTCATTACAGGTTAATTGCAAAAGGCAGCTTAATTTGGAACAGCTTACATCATGATGTAAGCATGATGTATATAATGTTACCTTTAACATCATAAATCCTAGGCCCTTGGGAAGGACTTGATAGGTAGTTAAAAATGCCAAATCCAGTTTAAATATCTGGCTGACTGTGTGACCAGCCATAATAATATTTTTTTTTGTGAACTTGATTAATTGTTGTTCAAGGGTATGCCCATTGATGGGCAGTGCCCTATCTACTTGCCCAAATGTATAATTTTCATATTCCACTGTTCTGAATATTTTTTTCATAGCTTGAGTGAATAGATGACCTTATTCCAAGGTCTTAGGGAAAAAGCCTTTTGAGTTTTTATCTTGGGCCTTTGATTACAGGTAAGTAAGTACCTACCAAAACCAGTTTTCTTAAAATTTTCAGATCTTTTCATTTCCTTTAAATGACTTATAGTGTAGCTGGTGACCTCCCCAAAACTTCCTTTGTTATTTAACATCTTTGTATTCTCCTTTGAACCTATATTTACTGGGCTTAGTATAATAATATATATTCTGCTTGCAAAATTCTGGTGTGTCTGTATGCATTAAAGTGCTCTAAGCATTACTGATGGTAAATGATATATAAAGAACACAAGAGACGGCTGCATGGATCTCATTTATCTGTCAGATCTGGAGAGAGGTCTTCCTACTGTTTCACATTGCATCAAGTGTGCCTTCCAGTAAATTGCACAACTAGATAGATTTTCCGTCTATATATCTTTTCCTGCACTGATACCTTCTAGATGTGCAGTGTTAATAATCTCCAACTAGTACAACAAATGATGTCTGTGAATTATATGACCCGTAGTCTTATGCATCTGGAGGTCACCAGAATGAGGAAGGCAGGTCTGTACGTTACTAGGTGATATTTTATTTCCACTCTAATGGTAGCGTTGTTGCATGGGTTAACTTATTTGTGTGCATACAATGCAACCTCTTCAAAAATAATTATTTTAAGACTCACATTTACCAGAACGGAATCAAACAGAATTTCTTAAAGATTCTATATGAGGTCAGTAATTTTATCAGGAAGATGGCTATAATTTGCCTCAAATACACTGAGTTAACACAGCATTTTGATATGTGATTCCTAGTGTATTACTTTTGGTCTAGATATATACAGGGCTTCATGACAGAGGTAGTGAAAAGATATCGCATGCTCTATGTAGGAATACTGTGTGGATCTTTAAACATTGAGTAACGATATAGGAATTTTAATTGTTAAGTGTTATTTCTTTATATATTAGATTTTTATCTCACCTTTATTATTTTTACAAATAACTCAAGGTGGTGAACATACATAATACCGCTTCCTTCTAGGTTCCCCATAACAACAACCTTGTGAAGTAGGTTGATCTGAGAGAGAGTGACTGGCCCAGAATCACCCAGCTGGCCTTTTCAATTTAACATTCAACTATTTTAATTTAACATTCCCAGTTTCTTGGTGAGCACAGTTTTTACTCTGGCCATATTTCACTTGATTTTGCCCATGCTAAATGCCAAACATACAGTAGAGATTGGTGCTGACTCGCATATGTGATTTATGAGGATTAAACTGACCTTTCCATCTTTTTTGCTTGATGAGGCTTTAACGCAATGTTCCATTGTTTTTAATGTTAAGGAAATTTGCAGCATTTGCAGACTAGGCAAAAGGCAATAATACTTTATTTTACATTCCAGAAATTGGGAGAAATGTAGTTCAGGCATCTCCCTCCTTTTCATTATTATATCTCCTTCTCCATGGCATTCCAATACAGGTTTTTATACCTTTTTGTACATAGGCAGATTTTAAATCAACAGTACAGTGCAAACAAAGAAGGCAAATTCATAGAAACGTAGGGAACATCCTTATGAGTTTTAGTGGGCAAGAGGTTGGAACTGGAAACAGTAACCAGGAACAGGACTAGATACAATAATTCACAGGACAGGTAGTTCTCGACTTACAAGTTTGTTTAGTGACCGTTCAAAGTTACAGCGGCACTGAAAACAGGGACTTATGACCATTTTTCATGGTTACGAACTTTGCAGCATCGCCACGATCACGTGATCAAAATTCAGATGCTTGGCAACTGCTTCATATTTTTGACCATTGCTGTGTCCCAAGGTCATATACTCACCTTTTGCGACCATCTGACAAACCAAGTTAATGGGCCAGATTAACTTAACTACCAGGTTACTAACTTACCAACTGCAGTGATTTACTTAACAACTGGAGCAAGAAAAGTTGTAAAGTGGGGCAAAACTCACTTAATGAATATCTCACTTAACAACAGAAATGTTGGGCTCAATTGTGGATATAAGTCAAGGACTACCTGTACTTAATGAGATATAGGCACTTAACAAAGGTTTTGAGGGAAAAATGGGGAAAATGTTAAGCAACTATACTTGTGTCCAGGAAAAAGTCAGTAATTAAAGGTAGTACTTGACTTATGTCCTACAATTAAACCCAAAATTTCTGTTGCTAAGTGAGACAGTTGTTAAATGAGTTTTCACCCATTTTACAACTTTTTTTTGCTATATTTATTAAGTGAATCACACTCCTTCCCTTCCATTTTTGTAAGATGGGGGAAAAGAATGAGAAGTAGAATGTATCTTGGGTTTTAGACTCAGGAGATGTTTTTGTAATATTTTATTACCCTTAATTGGAGGAGTTGTGAGAAAGTGAAGTAGATGTCCATGCTTCACACTACGTACAATGGTTGCATCTCAAATTCTCACGCAGACACCATCCCAGTGACTTGCCATTACAATCAATAGACAGTGAGCCTAGTACAAAGAAAGCTACTTGCTCCTGCTCCAATAGACTCCAATAGTTTAGTAATGGTTGATATGCAAGAAGAAGCAATGGGGGGTTTTCTAGCTCTAACTGACTCTCCATGGCAAGACTTGCCCATTGACCGCGGGAAGCCACTGAGAGCATTGAAAAGCATAAGAGGGGAGAATGGGTCAGTAGCATTTCCCTTAATGACTTGTCTGGGCCTTCTTCACACATAGGAGGAGAGATTGATTCTGATGGGTGAAGTGGCATAGAGGAATGCATTGATAACCTTGAACAAGGCATACAGAAACTATTAAAGCAAAATAAGAGACAACTTGGTCCTGGGAAAAGAAGAGGTGGGATAAAGATATTAAAACTAATGCCCCCCTTGGTTCTGTTTGATATTAAGAGAGGCAGAGGGAAATTTTGGTAAGCTTTTAAGGTAACACTGTAGTAATTCTTACAGTGCCTGTTTCCTGATCTGACCTATTTTGGAGGGCTGACAAGCAACATAACAGAATGTTCAAATTATGTGGAAACCTACTTGTGTACAGTTGCTTCCAGGTACACATTTCTATTAATATAGTTTGTAAATCACATCAGGAAATGGTCCAACACTGATAAATAGGACCAGGAACCGGTCTTTGATTTCATCATACAATAAGTTTGATGCTTCCTTTACATAAGTAGCAAGTCAATCAGGCGTTGTTGTTCCTTAATTCTTTTATATATGTATGAACGTGGGTGTATTTGTGTGTTTGTCTCTGTGTATTTATTTTATTCTGTTGACTTCTTTAAGAGGATTTTGCATCCTAAATGCCAGCCTAAAAAATTCTGAAAGAAATAAAACAGATTTGAAAATAAAATGTTCAGAGCCTGAGCAATTGTTCCTGATAAGACTTTGGAAAGATAAAATGAATATAGCTAGCATTTTTGATTTTGAGATGGAACATTTACCCTCCTTCAGTTGTTAGTGATATTTTTGTTTATTTTAAAGTATCCATTTAAAGTAATTGAATAAAGGCTATGCTCTAAAGATTGACCCCAAAGAGAGTTCTGTTTGAAAAGCTTTTGGAAGCATTTGTTCTCAAAAACAGAGCTCCTATAAAACAGGTGCAATTTGCAGATAAGAATTATATCAGCCGTGTCCTCTTTTCTTTTCTCATCAAGGACATATTTGAGTTGCTTCTGCTGAAGTGTTTGATTCCAGTTATGATCTAGAAACATCTAGGAAGGAAGGACGATAATAGATTTTTCGTAAGTTGCCCAATTCCACTATTCTAGCAGTAGGCCATATAGATGTATGCGATGTTATCTTTTTTAACCTTACATCCATTTCTTTTATTATACTTTTTGATGATAGTCCCAAAGGTTCATCAGACTCAATTTGCTATCTGAGTGTTGTTATTTTACAGGAAAGTAATGTTTGAAAAATCTCTAACTCTAGTGCTTTGCTTCATAGACATTCAAAGGTTATTGCTTGAATGCCATTTTTTAAAAAAATGAATGTTTCTCTGCACCACTTGATGCTAGCCAGTTACAATGATGAGACAGCATTATCGCAAGATTGGAAAATGTAATTCTGAGATATTGCTAAGGGAAAAGTCCCCTTCCTATTGGCTTTAATCTAGGTGGAAGAAATAGGATTTCATCCCTATTGCCCAACCATTACAACTGGACTTATTTCTGGTGATAACCACTCAAATCTTCCTTGGAAGCCCCACATTAGATAATTTGACTTTGAGTGGCTGAGACACAATCTGAGCATTTCTAGCAGCCCTTTGTTATTGTTCACTTGTTCCCTGGTTTCTCTGGAGATAACCATGCCATGAATTTCCTCATGAAACAGACACAATTTTTGTCAGTCTTCACTGATCTTGGTGACTTCCAAAATCAAAAAGTGCTTCTGAAGTCAGCCAGAGGTCTAGTGGGCAGTTAAGCCGAGTGCTTGGTCAGTGCCCAGAACTACTTGATGGCCATGCTTGACACAATTGCTCCTGAGCAGTGCTTGTCTGTTGATCCAAGTAAGCAGCTTGGTTTCCTGAAGAACTCTGGGAGCTGAAGGAGCAGAAGAGGTACTTAGGTTGGCATAAAAGGAACAAATATTCGTAGACATAGGTTAAAGCTTAAATTCATGCCTACCCCATGGCAACAAAAATGGCACAGTGGGTTGCTCATGGGCGTGCAACCTGAGTGTCCATCCTGCAGTATTCTTTAAGGTTTCCCTGTCCCTGTGGGGGAATCTGAACTGGAAGACAGGCTGCTAGGTGGTTGGAAAGAATCCTCTCAGCATCTGGAGAATAAATTTACTTGGACTTGGATGCCAGTTGGTGAGTCCAATTGAGGTGACCAAGTTATTTGCTTTAGAGGTCTTCGGTCTTTTTTGGAGCCAAGAATCCTGATACAGATCAAAACCACTTAGCCTGTTTCAGGATCACCTACTAACATAGATTTTAACTAAAGCCCCAAATCTTCAATAGTCTAGATCCATTTTAGGTTGCCAACTATACATCACCATCATTGGAGTCATCCTGCTTGTCCAGAATTTTGCATTTTTTTCAGGACTCTACCTGTCTTTGCCAGTTCATCAGCCCTTTTTCTCTCTCTTCTATGGAAACATTTTTAATGGAGAATTAAGCTATCTGTAATTCTCAGGAAAGAGTGATCCTCCCCCCCCCCCCCCAATCTTACTGTGTATGCCTGCATGGTAAGTCTTGCTGGACCAGTTATTGGATCCTCTTCTGTGGAAACCCACATTGACGTTGCAGCCAACATGGATGGTGTCAAACAAGACCAGAAGTTGAATTTCTAAACTGGGGTATATCAACACCCCAACATCTCCTGTTGTCTCTCACTATGACCTCACACCATAATATTAGGGAAACTGAAAGCAGCCAGCCAGCTAACTATTGCTGTGTGCTATAGAAAAACAGTTTTTCTTAGAAATCAGACAGACTATGCACTGATGGACCAACTACATGGGTAGTCACATCCACTTTATTTTAATTTCTTAGCTGCCAGACTAACTTAACAGATCTAAAAGATTTCTATTATTTATCCAGTTTAAGAGATATGAAGCACATATTCCTAACTTTTAATTGACCAATCTTCCCTGCCAGACTTACACAAATGAGCAGGTTCTTATGGGAGATTCGTGGCATCAGAATGGTCAGAGTCTTCAAAGATGAGGTAGCTCATGATCTTCTCTTTGGGAAAATGATTAATGGTCCTGGTAATGATTTGCAGATAAGATCTTTAAAACGTTGTTCACCAGTTGCAATAAACCTGCCAGCCATTCCAAGAACCAGCTACTTAAATCCTTACTGATTGAAGAAGCTAAACCCAATGAATCCATTAACTCAAATTTAATATAACCTATAAATTAAATAAAATGTTATATTAACTCCATGGTGGATAAGAGTTTTATCACCAAAACTTGCTTTGAGATGCATTCCCATCCATCTATGTGCAGATAATGAATATAAATATCAGCAGCTTTTAAATTTAGCACAGTAGCACAGCTTCTTTGTGGTGCTTAGTTAGATCCCTTTCCCAATTTTGGCTCACAAGTTTGCTCAATTATTATTGTTTTTTCTAAGAACAGCCTTTCAAGTCTCTAACATTATCTCCATGGCTAGAGAGTGACTGGAGGAGGCTTCATGAATGTGGAGGGTAAATGTGGTGGGGCGTACTTAAGTATTGGCTTAAACTATCTTCTTCTATTAAACTATTTTTTCTCCTTGATCTTTGCCCATAATTATGAGCAATGATTTCCAATTCAGTTGGAGACAGACAAGTTACAACTACTTAAATCTTATCTTTGCCATTTTTCTATGTCTTCTGTTTGATATGGGTTTTGATCAGGCCAAAACTGATTCCTTTTCGAATCAGGAATGCTCTTGTGACTCTGGTCATATAGGGACAATGGAGCATGCTTCCTTCCAATATAGATAGTCCTTATTTTGCAATCATTCATTTAGTGATCTTTCAAAGTTATACCGGCACTAAAATGACTTTTGGTGGTCCTCACACTAATGACTGTTGTAACATTCCCACAGTTATGTAATCAAAATTCGGGTGGTTAGCAACCAGCATGTCTTTATGACGATTGCAGCATCCAGGGGTTCAAGTGATCGCCATATACAACCTTTCTAACTGGCTTTTGACAATTAAATTCAACTAGATGACCTGGATCCTCTTAATAGCAATAGCACATAGACTTATATACCGCTTTACAGCCCTCTCTAAGTGGTTTACAGAGTCAGCATATTTCCTCCAACAATCTGGGTCCTCATTTTACCCACCTCAGATGGATGGAAGGCTGAGTCAACCTTGAGCCTGGTGAGATTCGAACTGCCAAATTGCAGGCAGACGGCAGGCAGCAGAAATAGTCTGCAGTACTGCACTCTAACCACTGTGGCACCATGGCTTAATGATTGTGGAATTCACTTAACAACTGCAACAATTCACTTAACAATCATGGCAAATAAGGTCATAAAATGGGGTACCGTTCACCTAACCTTGCCTATTCTAGTCCCATTTGTGCTTGCATGTTGAAGACTATGGACATATGAAGAACAGTTGCTAGTCTAGAGAAAAGAAGGACTAGGGATGACATGATAGCAATGTTCCCAATATTTGAGAGGCTGCTATAAAGAAGAGGGGGTCAACTTATTTTCCAAAGCAGCAGAAGGCAAGGCAAGAAACAATGAATGGAAACTAATCAAAGAGAGAAGCAATCTGGAATTAAGGAGGAACTTCCTAACAATTAATGAGCAAAACAGCTTGCCTTCAGAAGTTGTGGGTGCTTCAGAAATCTTACTGGAGATTTTGAAGAAGAGACTGGACAGCCACTTGTCTGAAATGGTATAGGGTTTCCTGCTTGAGCAGGGGGTTGGATTGGAAGACCTCCAAGGTCCCTTCCAATGCTAGTCTGATTGGATACTACCTGTATGTGAATTACAGAGATTATACCTGTCTTTTTTCTACCTTTATTATTTAAGTATTCAGGGCAATGGGACAAATTTCTACTTCCCTGCTTGCTTTCAGACATCAGCCCTACTGCAACAGATAGCATTGGCAGCTTCTGTACAGCAGTACACTCAATATTTGTCAGACAACAACTTCTGGCTTATGCTTGTATCCAGTCTTATAGCTTAGTCTCAATGTGTCCCTAGTCTAATACCACATAGCATTTTAACAGATAGCAGCTTACAGTCTTACAGTTTATCTTATTTACACTCCATCTCATACTTGTCTTTCATACAACTTTTAATGTCCCCCTATGCCTTTGTATATCTTTTATGTTTCTATGCTTTCTTTTTCTGAAAACATTCCTTCCCCATGCCTTATGCTGCTCTATGAACATAATAAAGATTTATTTGATTCCAACAACAAGGGAGGTGTTGTACTGTGGGCACATAAGAAAGTTTGAGGACTAAAAAATACAGTGGAATATTGAGCTGCAGGAGTAAATGGGCCACAAAACCTTGGACTTAATTTACCATGTAGAAGTAAATGCTGGGGGGGGGGGGGCATGTGTCCTTCTGTTTAAATCAGCAAAGGACTCAGAGGTCTTCTTGAACTGCATTCATTACTCCAAAATGCCCTGCACACTATTTTTCTGAAGTTGAGGAAGATCCTACACTTGTAAAATAGTATGATTTAGCTTTCTGATTAGTTAGTAATAGAGTATGATCCATTGCAGTCTCCTAATGTTATATACAACTGAGCTGATAGAAGAAACCAGCCCAACTGTCCTTTTTGTAATTCACATAACATCTCAAGTATTGTTTCAATGTAATGGGTTTTGCTTTGTTTTGTCTGTTCATTTGAACGAAGATGATATGTTGAAGGCGAATGCAAACATACTCCAAATAGCTTGAAGAAAGTTCAGCAGAACCACACTGCAAGACCCAAGTATTCCAGAAAATTGTGTTCTGAAGTTTTGGGTTAGGAACAGTTAAGCAGCCTTCTTTACTGAGAAGAGCATGGTTCACGTAATTAAGTGATTCATCTTAGTGATGAATTACTTAATTACATCTGCCATGCTCTTCAAGTGTCCATGATCACCAGAATAGCGTTGTGGCCTAGGACTCTTGGTAGATTCATAATAAAGTCCAGAGAAATGGTTTTCCAAAGACCTGATGAAGTAAGGACCTTTGTCAGTAGTCTCATTTGGGCTGTTCCACAGGTGGGATAGATGAGAACCTCTGTCCTCAAATGTGCCCACCACAATTCCTGGAAGATCTTGCAGAGGTTCTTGAAAGGCTACAGCGCCTTGCTATGGGAGAATCAGGACAAAGATGCAGAATCCCAGTTCTTTGGGTGACAGTGGGTATGTATATTTTGGCTTTGGTGATGTAACAAACCATCACACATGACAAAGACTTTGGTCAGTCAACCTTTCCATCTGTTAGGATGTTTAGTAGCTGCCTGATCTAAAAGTGCTCCCCCCACCTCCCATGGATCATGAAGTTCTCTATAAAATGTTTATTAAGATAAAAAAATAGTGATACAGGAATTCCATTAGGTGAACTAATTTTCAGATGATATATCTATCAGAATGGATTTTTCTTAGTCTTTTTCTCATAGCCTTATAACTTACCAGCAAGGAAGCGGTCTATTCTCAAATAAGATAAGAAACAATGGTTGGAAACTAATTGAGAGAAGCAACCTCGAACTAAGGAGAAATTTCCTAACAGTGAGAAGTTGAGGGTGCTGCATCACTGGAGATTTTTAAGAAGAGATTGGACAGCCACTTGCCTGAAATGGTATAAGGTCTCCTGCTTGAGCAGGGAATTGGACTAGAAGACCTCCCTTACAACTCTAATTCTGTTATTCTGTTAAAGGGGAGTCTATAGGTGTCAGTTGTTTATACTGTATTTGAGCTGCTTGAATTTTTGTTAGGAACCAGCTCTTATACCATCTTGGCTAGGGTGGAATTATTGTGCTTCTGATGGCCCGAAATATTTCTTCATGGATTTTGGATTTACCAAAATCCCTGAAGGCATTACCATGAAATTTCTCTGTTGTTGTGATAACATTTCCAACCTTGTATAATCTGTGCTCTGATTTGTGGGACATGGTATTGGTATATGCTGGTTCTTCACTGGAGAAAAAAAATAGAAATTACAGAGTTGAAAAATAACAACAACCAAGGACCTGTACATTTGCTGTTGGTTCAGCAGCCACACATACTTCCAATATTCCAATAATGAGTGGTTAGAGTGCAATGCTGCAGGCTACTTCTGCTGACTGCCGGCTGCCTGCAACTTGGCAGTTCAAATCTCACCAGACTCAAGGTTGACTCAGCCTTCCATCCTTCCGAGGTGGGTAAAATGAGGACCCAGATTGTTGGGGGAAAAATGCTGAATCTGTAAGCCGCTTAGAGAGGGCTGTAAAGCACTGTAAAGTGGTATATAAGTCTAAGTGCTATTGCTATTCAAAGTTGTAATGAGAGTTTGGAGTTCTTGATTGCATACAGTGTAGGTATTTTTCCTAGATGAACTGAGTCAAGTGTTGAAAACTAGGAAGTCTAGGGCAAGAATCCAAAGAAGGCTTTATGTATTAGTGTTGAGGGCTGGGTCCTTATCTGGATCAGAGTGTGCTGGGTTCAGGACAGGAATGGTGGTATAGTTGCTGGCTCCCCATCATTATGGTAGGATCTGACAGCATAAACTGTACTTCTTGGAATGTCTTCTCCCTGTCCTCTTTGTGTCTGGGAAAGGGTCTTGAAACCTGGCCACGGAATACTTGTTGAATATAAATGTTACAGTTTGTATGATTCATCATCATGGATACACTCTGTGGAAAAAGAAAAATCTTTTGGTTTTCCTTATAATGATTTTTGTTTCTGTTCTCTGTGTCTATTGTTTTCCCCCCAAATGTTTATTGTGCTTGTTTGTTTATTTTTGCTTTTTGCTTTAGTATTTGCACTGCATTTGGATGTACATTTCCGCTGTGGCCCAATTTAATTATGCGTAATTGTGTTCAAATGAGAGTGCTTTAGCCCAATTCATTAGGAAAAATAACATTTTCTCTTTTTATTTCAGTACATGCACTGTGCAAACAATTAAACAAAGTAATACAAAAAAGGATCATATATCAGAAATAATTTTAAAATATATGATAGATATAATGTCCTTCAATTTAGCCCATTTTTCATCATCTATATTTCCTTCTTTTCTACTGCCTCTCCCAGAATTTTCTGTTATATATTATTTATTTATTTATTTCAAGATTTATAAGGCCACCCAACTCAAAGTGTAACTCTGGGTGCCATACAACATAAAAACATAATACTGAAAAAAAAATGATAAAAACAACAACAAAAAACCAATAAGATAACTGCAAAAGCTAAAATATATTTTAAGCTCCATTCTTCCGATCTTTGAGAGTACTACTTTTCATAATTATATTTATTTGGGGCTAAATCATAGTGGTGCAGTGATCAGAATGCAGTATTCAGTTAGTAGTAGGTTAACTCTGCTGACAGCCAGGAGTTCGAATGTGACCGGCTCAAGGTTGACTCAACCTTCTGTCCTTCCGAGATTGGTAAAATGAGGACCCAGATTGTTGGTGAAATATGCTGACATTTGTAAACCTCTCAGAGAGTGCTGTAAACCACTACGAAGCAGTATATGTCTAAGTGCTATTGCTATTGCTAAACTAACTCCCTTTGATCAATTTTGTCACCCTGAAAGCTCAGCCCCAAATACTGTATAACAGACCCGGGACAAAACAGCAGTTTCATTTTGTTTGCTGGTGCTGATATTTTTTTTTAATCATAAAATTGTTGAAAGAAAAGAGGACATGGGTTAATTTAACTCCTTCAGCTTATTTTTAAAAAAATTAATCCCTCCTCATGTAAGCTGCTGTGTCTCAATAGGCAGGTTTGGCTTTGTATAATTGTACAGGCGTATTAAGCATGAAAGCTTATTAAACAGATTGTAGATGATTGGAATTGTTTTCATTCTGATTCTGCTGTGCTAGTGTATCTACAGGGAGCCAATTGTACAGTCTTACCGTGGGAATTATGGCGCTTCCAAACCTATCTCCTTTTTTGCAGATGTTTAACACCCAATATGCATGAATAACTAGTGCTAGCAGATGCAGCTAAGCTTTCCACCTGTACTGTTACAGATGACTAGTGTCATCAACAGACTTCAGCTGGTCCAGGGAATCTCAAACTGCCATTTTGAGCCATACTGGAGGAAGCTGAAGATGCTTAAAGTCTCCCAGAATGTATTACAAGAAATTAGTTTTGGGGAAAGGAGGAAAATTCCATGTAAGAAATAAATCTTTTAAGCAGGCTTCTGTGTTTTCTGTATGTAGTTGCTATCTCCATTTTGGGGATTAAGATACAGCATTTAAAAATCATTTATCTTCCGAAATGACAAACTATGCTCCTAAAGTAGTCCTCTCATGCAGAGGAAAAATAACTAAAATGAGCCTGATAGGAAAGCACAGGCACACCACATTTTGTTTAAATGTGCACTCTCTGTTATCAGATCAACTTCAGAAGAAAACAATGCTCAGTGTTGCCAACAACAGAAAGGCTGTACATTGCAGTGCAGTTTGACAAAACCACAGTTTGTCATCAATCCACATCCCATTCTGTGTCCCAGACGCTTGTTTTTCAGTTTTAGAAGAATTGTTGTCCTTTAGAAAAGTGTGTGAAGATACTTTACATTGTGAAAGTGGAGCTATTCAATTTGGATTGATTGCATGATTTTGAAAGCTAGACCCTGTTTACACAAAACTCTTTTAACCCTTTAAAACTTTTATAGTTTACATGAGTCATAGTGCTGAAGTTTATTTTCACTGGAATCTAAGCTGGAAGCAAAGAAACAATTACTTCCTTGAAATGGCCGTCCTGAAAGTAAGCGTCCTTTGGAAAAATGGCCTCAATAAAAATGTACATGCAGGTAGGGAAAAACTACAGATATCAAACCAAATAGTAAGACATAACTCTTCTTTGTTTCCCAGAGGAGGTATCAGTTCCTGAAATGTTTTGCACCGTAACAACATTTAGTCCCGTTCCAAATAAGTAGAATGGCCACCCACAATTTTGTATGGAAAGAAGAATCAAGAGAGCCTGCCTTCTAAGCAGTGTTTCCAAGTTCAGATAAAGCACGCTCTCCACTGAAGAGAGGATGCTCTAGTCTATTCCATTTCTGGTGGTACAAACTTTGAAATACCTGTGATGGTGATGTGTCATTCCAAATATGCTGGATACAAACCATGGACGTTAAGTTGCTTTCCCTGCTACTGCCAATGATTATAGTGCACAACAAGAATCATTTAATCATCATTGTCATAATTAATTTTGAAGTGGTAGGGTTAGCAGACTAATGGAATAGTAGCTAAAAATATTACAGACCTGTTGATCTGCAGACCAGGAAGGGCCCCATCAAAATGTCCTCCACCAATTACTTACCTAGACCTTACCTACATCTTCCTCCATGAACTTCCTGCTTTTATTGGCACTGGAGGGAAAAATGACTAATTAGCACAAGAATGAATTTGTTAGATTCCAAGTTATAACCAAGTAAAGAAGGCAAATTTATTTTCCTCTAGAAAAGAACAAAAATTAATCAAATAATTCTCCTTGGATATTCTTGTTTGCTGAATTTCCCACCTTGCCCTTATTTAAAACTGTTTCTTAGCAGAAGCAAATAGCTCTCTGTCTGGAACCACAACTCCAGCAGCTGTTAAATCTATAGAGCAAATCGTATTAAGAATTTTGTCTTAAGTATCTATTCATAGAACATGTGAAGGAACCTCAGATTTCCTAGATGCCTGTCTAGTATTTCAGCTACTGAGCCCAGCTGTCTGTCAGATAGTTTGACACTACTTTTCCAAATATATTAGCGTAAAAGGGAAAAGCCAGCTGAGCCCTTAAATGGGCTGAATCACCATCCTGGAAACATCTTTCTTCCTCCTGAGCCACCAAAAGTCCTTGCCCGCTCCCCTCTTAAAATTTTAGCATTCCTGTGGTTTGTGCCCAGACTGCATATGCAAGAACTATAACACAAAAGCTTTCAGGATTCTAAAATGAATTTTCTCTGGCGGATGAAAGTTTTGAAAAATGTACCCATATGAGAAGTGACATTTCTGAATTCCTAGCCAACTAACTGAATCTAGGCTCAGCACTGCTAATTTTCTGTGCTGACCGAAATGACAGGTATTCTTTTATTTCTAATAGTTCACTGAAAGCTTAAATTGCAGAGATATCCCATATCTTATATTGAGGCCAACATTAAGAACTCTGCATAATCTCTGTCTCTTTCCATCACACATAGCCATTTGCTGTTAGAGTCTTATGTTTTTGTAGTGCTTTACAATGCCTTGCTCCAGAAATCGTTATTTTCTGTTCTTCAAAGAATATAGTTACATATGTTAAAATGGCACACGAACCTGTCAGGTTCAGCTCATCCACACAACTGCAGTTCCCATACATCCCTTCCTCCTTGGAGTCACAAGGGACTCTGATCATCATAAATCTTGCTATTCCTACAATATGGCCTTTGTATACCATTACCCTTGGCACTGTAAAAGCAGTAATTGATTATCTCCCCAGGATAAAATTCAAAAATTATCAGGTGTAAGAAAAACCACCACCAACTCTTTTATAGAAGAGGTGCCACCAATTGCTTGTACAGTGTAGATGCTCCAGTTGACTTTTCCCCTACTTTTCCCCCTAAAGTTTGTCAACCCATCAACCTAATCATTATGGCAGCAGAGAGAGAATCTCTCTTGATTGCAATATAGTGGTGTGCAGATTTGTGCTGCCATGATGTAAGCACTGTGTAAATATTCTTGGTGCTGTGGTGTATGTGAGAGACATACTAAGCTGTGGGGTGCTCTTGGGTATGTCTGTGAGATTTTTTTTCAAAATCAGTGTTGCTGAGTTGACCTATTGACTGACCTATCATTAAGGAACAGCAAAGAGGATGAGGGGTGGGGGATGTATCTCTTAATGGCCATTTAATGGTCCAGATTTATGCAACCAAGTTGCAGCTGCTGGTCAGGTGTTCTTGAAGAGATGGGTCTGAGAAAGGGATTGTATTGTGTATTGTGAATAATTATTTACATATAGGAGAGAGATGGACTGATTCAAAGTCACCCAGCTGGCTTTCATGCCTAAGACAGGACTAAAACTCACAGTTTCCTGGTTTCTAGCCTGGATGTCGCAACCATGATTAGACCAAACTGGCTCTCTGAATATGAAACTGAACATTGTGAACAGTGGCTGGATGAGCTACGAGCCTGTCACTTTGAAAATGCATTGAGATGCTATGAACCAATCCATGCATGGTGCGAAACTTGCTGGCATCAGTCATGTGAAGCCGCATTTTGCTTATTAGAGAGGCGTGACTAAGTGCTCCCTAGTCAAAGAGAGGAGTTTCAGATGGCACATTTAGTGAGGAATTATATTTTTAAGCCATGCTTTTAAAGCCTAATTTTTCTGTTTCACTCCAGAAAGAAGCACGTATGTATGAGATCTGTGCATGAGATTATGGCTAAAAGCCAGCTGGTAGAAATGCTACTGGGTGACAACAGTTGGGAAGAAGAAAGTTGTGTTTTGCCTTTATAATGAAAAGGCAGTGTGATCATTTTTCATCATTCCAATTTCCTGCCAAAACCTGTTTTTGAATGTATGATTTTAAGGGAACTCATTAGCAAGTAAGCATAAATGCTGAAATATATTCATCACCATCTGCCTTTCTTTGAAGAGACGTTGGCATCATATGTGAAGCTGTGATTCCCTCCCATTACCGTCAGATCCAAAAAAATGAAAATATTCTCAGAAACAGGTGCTACTATATGATAACGTAAGACCTTCTGGGACCTGTAAGAAGTATAGTAAAGCTAGCCTCCATCTCTTCAAAGATGGAGAACGCTTCGTAAAAACCAAGAGCTGCCTTAAATTAATAGTAATAATATGAAATCAGGTGGATCGTTTCCATCCATAGATTTGGAGTGTGTGTTTAACTTATCAAGGGCTTCATTTCATTGTATATTAGTAGGATGGTCTTCCATCCTGTAAAGTGGAATTTTACAACCTAGCACTTCCCGAACGTACCACTTGCAAAAAGTTACATTTTATTGCCCATGCCTACTTCTAATTCAGAATAGAAGAGGGATTTCATGACCTTTATAGATGTTTCTTTGGCAGCCAACCTCTGTTATAAAATTTGGTAAAAGGCAGTGTAGTGCTTGCATACAACATTTTTCTCCATATACATCTGGAAATAATGCCTTTTAATTAGAGAATGAACTCTCCAAAAGCAAACATAGCTTGGGGGAAAATCAGTTTAATTTTGTTGGACAACCACACCTTTTCTGTGAAAATTCTGGCTCTGGTCTAACAGGTGTATAGTCTGTCGATGGCACCTGCCTGACCCAGAAACAATTGTTTTCCAAACGTGGCGCAATACAAAAGTCACTTTAAATCTGTTCGTCTAGATCAGGGCTGTCAAACGCGCAGCCCGTGGGCCAGATGCATCACACGCTGGCCACTCCCATGCCCGGTTTAGCGAAGGGGAAAAAAGTCCCGATATGTCACGTGATGCCGGCGTGATGATGCGAGTTTGACACCCCTGGTCTAGATAGAAAGAGAACGAATAAGATTTTCTGAGAGGCATCGAAGATGAAAACTGGCTTTTTTCATGTTTAAAAAAATATTATGGTTGCTTGCACAGTCAACCAGACATTTAGACTGGGTGTGACATTTTTACTCATCTATTGAGTCCTTCCCAGGCACCTGGCATAGGCAGATGCCATTGTTTGATGGTGTTAAAGGTATCCCAGGATGTGAGCTTTTTCTAAGTAAAGCTGTCTTTCCCAATTGACTGATGGTGATTGTGTCAGTGCTGATGATAGTCAAGTGATACTCCAGTTGTTTTGAGATTGCGTCCAAGGTGCCTAATATTAATGGTACTATTTTTGCTTTCAAAAAGAGAAGAGAAGAAAGGCAGTTTTGGCTGCCATTTGCCTTTTTTTTTTCTGTAGAAAAGTGATCAGCAAGCAAGCTCTGAAAATGTTAGCATTTATTTCAGAGCTGCTTGGAATGCCTGAAGTTGTAGCTCTTCATGAGTTGGCTTTGTTCTCTCCTTGTCATTCCCAGTAATCATATGGAGTTCTGGAAGGCACCATTCAGGGTGCTTGGGATGCTTTAAAGTGATGAACTCTATGAACTGACTTTACTTTTCCATTGCCTTTGTCTTTTGGAAGAGTTGGGGGAGTGGACGGAAGGAGCAGTGCCTTGAAATGACTGCTCTCCTGTGAGGAAGGGGCGTAATTTCAGGAAATGAAGAAATTTAGGATGAGACTCTAGTATAGATCCTTGGGCCAGATAGAATGCTGTTGTGGTCCGGAGAATCTTCATCACTGCCTTAGCTTCTGCATCCCAGCTGATTTCTTCTCCCTAGATTAACAGCTATCAGCTATTATATTTCATCATATTGCTTCCCCCACCCCCTTCCTCTTTGTATTTTATGGAAATAAAATGTGTAAGGCTACAAGCATGAAAACATAACCGTAAATAAAGTAAACTGCAAATGAATTAATTTGTGAATAAAGACAAATGGCTATTATTTTTGTCCAGATGTTTCAGGGAAAGCAATCTCTTATTTTTAACAGTTTCCATTCATTTAATTGGCTCCCTAAAATTTTGCCCACAGGTTTTACAAGACCACAAAGGCTGAAAATTGATTGTCTTGAGACATGTTCTTAGAGCATCACTCCAGTGGCTGTTTGTGTTAAATTACTCCCTATTGTTTTGGGACTCCACTTTATCTCTTGACAGCAACTGAGAGCAGTAATTTTCCTTTGCCTCTCCAGAATTTTGTCCTTCAGGAATTTTAATAATAAATTTAACAGCAGTTTTCCCTATTTTTGTCTTTTGCATAGAGAAGAAATGTTTCAGAAAACGGGCTTAAGATCAGCACATGCATACGAGGAAAGGCCATTCTAGCTCTGTAGGAAGATTACTCTTACTAATATTTAAGGCTATTTCTTAAATATATACTAAGTCCCGTGATGTGCAGGTCCTAGTTTTAATGGATTGGGGTTCTTTTTGTTTTTTTGTTTTGCAAATGCCTTTTATGACCAAGATCAGTTTTCATCAAGAGAATAAATTTATACTAATGTGATCCACTTTAATAGCTTCACATTGATAGGTCATGCACAGAGTGCAATTTAACCTGCAAACCTTTTATCTGACATTTTTTTCTTATTAAAAACAACAGGGGGCAGATATTTCGCTGTTGCTTCCTGCTTTTGTGAGCTGGGCCCATTGCAGCGTGTTTTGTGCTCAAAAAGGTGTTGGCTACATGTTCCATGCTATCACGTGCCTCCAATGATTCTTTGTAGTGCTGCAGAAAGAGACAATCAAGTAGTGGGCTTCTGATTTCTGTGCCGCCTCTCTCAGTTGATTTCATGTAGGTCTGCGTGGGAGGGAGCACTAATGCTATTTTCCAAGCTGAGTCATCCTCCTCGGGCTAAGGGGGTAGAGAATAAATGATTAAAGAGGAGGGTCTCTAAACTACAAATATCACGCCTGTTTTTGTAATGTGTTTTTTAAATCGGATTTCTACCTCCAGCCGGCTCTGCTTTTTATTGCCCTTTTACTCATGTCTTGTCATTTGAAAATTAAAATGGTTGAAGCTCTATCTCTAGAGCATGCCTATTAAATCTGCAGTTCAAGTACATAATGTGAAGAAAGAGAAAGCTGTGCTCTCAGCTGATAATTGTTCTTTGCCATCATTTGGTTTCAGTGAGGCTCTCTCTCTCTTTTTTTTTTGAGAGAGAGGGAGAGAGAGAGACAGACAGACAGACAACATTTCAAACCTTAGGATGTTAATTTTCTGTTTGCCTATCAGACCAAAAGAGCTCCTTACTAGGTACTACACTGCTAAAAAGAATCCGTTAGAAGTGAAACGTAAGCCTCACTTATTCTCTGGGCTGCCACAGAAACCTTATTGTAGGTCCTTTGCTCGGGGAAAAAAAAAAGTATTTTGATGTTCAGTGACAAATTTTGTAACTGTGACTCCTTCACAGACAGTATGCAGGAAGTCTTCATTTAGTGCTCATTTAGACTGCCTTGTTTAGTGACCATTTGCAGTTACGATGCTGATGCAAAAGTAACTGTGCGACCGTTCTGGCGTTTACAATCTTTGCAGGCAAGGAAAGCTGAAGAAAGATCATAAGCACATTTGCAGTTTCACTTAGCAACCACTTAGTTTAATAACCAAGTTGCCAGTTCCAATTGTGGTTGCTAAATGAGGATTACCTGTAGTTACTATATAGCCTACAAATGCTGTTAAAGTGAGTAAGTAATTAGTACATAATATCAAGACCAGGGTTTTCTTTTTTACAAAAAAAATTCTCAACTCGTTTTTGGCCTAACTATGGATTCCAAATAATACTATGACCTCTAATGCAAAGGTTCCCAATACCCCAACTGTGGCCCACTACCAGGCCATGGCCTGCTTAGAACCGGGCTGCACAAATGGCGGGTCAGTGTATGCATGCGCAGTTCCATTTGCACAAGTGGCAGGTGAGCGTGCTTGCTGCTCATGCAAATGGAGTTGCGTGTGGTCATGTGCACTGCTCGTGCAAATGGAGCTGCACGTGGTCATACGCTTGCATGGCACCATCCCCTCTCCCCTCCTCACCAGTCCGCCAAGCTGTAAGGGTTGGGGATCGCTGCTCTAATGTAAATTGTCTGTTTTATATAGTGATTCAGAGTTGAGAAGAACTCAAATGTAGCTTTTGCATAGTGAATTAAATACATATTTGTTTGAGCTGCATATGTGAACATATCTGCATGTTGCTATGCGCACACAGATACTTCTACTCAGGTAATCCTCAACCTACAACCACAAATAATTTCCATTGCTAAGCTAGAGAGTTAAGTGAATTTTGCTCCATTTTGCCGCTTTCTTGCCACAGTTGTTAAGTGAATCACTTCAGGCTTTAAGTTAGTAATATGGTTGTTAAGTGAATTTGGCTTCCCTAACGACGTTGTTTGCAGGTCACATGACCTGGGGATTCTGCAACCATCAAAAATACATGCCAGTTGCCAAGTGTCCAAATTTTGATCACATGACCACGGAGATTCTGCAATGGTTATAAGTGTGAAAAATGGTCATAAGTCATTTTTTGCAGTGCTATAGTAACTTTGAACGGTTACTAAACAAATAGTTATAAGTCAAGGACTACCTGTAATAGCTAAATACAAAATTCAGCAATTATAAACCAGTGTTTTGGAGAGGAAACACTAAAGCCATTTTTTTCAGATGTGTCGAAATTCAATTCCCACAGTCCCCAACTAACTGGATATGTTGAAGATATTCTTGATATTCCAACACATTTCAAACTTAATAAAATAGCAGCAAAATCTTACATAGGGCAAAAACATCCTGAAAGAATGATTTAAAGCTAATTTGATGGTACTTGATTTTTTTATTTTCCTGACGGAGGGGGGAGTCATAACAGTTAAGGATACTTATGGATGTCATGTTTATCTCATTTCAAAACTCCCATCTCATCATAGGAGTTACTCCTTGGACTATTTGTCACGGTTCCAAGTAATACGTCCACAGCAAACAGAAATCCGAGGCAAGTAGGTTCCTCAAATAATAGTTTTATTTGACACATCATATTGGCACAGGCTGATGAAAACTGACTCTGAATATTCCCACTGTTTTCATCTAATTAAAAGTAAAAATTTCTCCCCTTTTCCAAAAAATCAGTCACATGGTCCAATCACTGGTTGCCTGGTGACATCGCTCCTCCTCTCTCTGGCCACCTGTGGGAATGTCCTTGGTTCTTAGGAAAAAGTATTTTGTTTTGGCTACAAACTCCAACTGTCTCTATTCCCCCTCCCTATCCCTCAGCTCCAGTGTGGCAACACTGAAGCCTCAAAATGGCCTCGGACAGGTCAGCTTCAGCGTTGACACTATTGCTTTCACTGAACTTTACTAGTATAACAATATCAATGAAGATCTAGCAAATTCTGGAGGATCACTGACTGGAATGTGGGCCAGAAACTATTTTAATGCAGTTTGATTCCCCTCCCCCCCCTTTAATGGTCCTTGTCATCTGCCAGATTTTCTGCGATAATTAGGTTTTGAGGAAAGGGAGATAATTAATCATTTAATATCTTTATCAGTGGCACAGAATAACACTTAACAACAGACGGCTGTCTGTTGCAGCAACTTCCAAAGAGCAGAAGCCTCTGAGCAGATGGTCGTGCTTTCTCCTGAGACCTTCTCACGCCCACCTGATTATGAATTTCATCAGGCTGAAGCTTGGGAGCAAGGCTGCTTCTACCAATTTTATTCCAGAGTTCGGCATAATTCTTTCAAACAAAATGGAATATGGATCAAAGAAGCACAGTTGGTTCCATGACGCTGAGGTTTCTATGGAGAGAAAAAGGTCCTCAGTATCAAATGATGGAAGGGTGTGTTTTGTTTTTGAAAGTTTCCTAAACACAAAGAACATGATTTGCAGTATATGTTAAAAAATCAGAGTTTTGGGTCTACAAGTAATTTTATTTCCCCTGCCATATTTCAGATATTTTTGTATTCTCTTTTTAGGTAGAAACTTGCTGTCCTTTTTCTCCCAAAGTTTATCCTGCATGTTTTTTCAGTAGAATAAAAATAATGTTCTTAGCAGTTGCATGATATCTAAAGAAAAGTAAGAATAGCCATAGGGCATTCTGTTCCATAATAAGATAGCTGGGGAATTCTGGGAGTTGAAGTCCACATGTCTTAAAGCTGCGAAGGTTGAGTAACCCTGGTGTGGAGGTTTAACAATTCCCCCCTCCCCCATTACAGTTCAGATTTGGGGCAGCAAATTTCATAAGAAACAAAGCTTCCCTTGGTGAGGTTCTCAGTCAAAATGCACTCAAGCTCTTTCTTTGGACAGGGAATGTTTTAATCTGATGTAAAACAGGCAGGATATGCTGAAATATATTTAAAATGTGCAGTTTATTGTTGCAATAGAATGTTGGTCTTTCTCACTTGCGTTTAGTAACTGCTGGCACTGGGGATAGGATGGGATTTGTTGGAGGTATTGCTGGGGCAATAAATCTGCTGAATTTGGGAATAATACACTGTCTGTTTCTGTTCATTTCGAATTTGGAAAATTGTGGCTCAGAAAAGAAAAGGAACTTCTGTTATTAGAATGCCAAGATGCAGCATGGATTTTGAAGACTCTGGCATGCATTAAGCTTAATGTTTGTCAAAAATGTAATACTGTAAGTGTTGAATTGAACCACTCTCTCAGGACCATAATTGCTTTGTTTTTATTCTTTCCAACCCAACAGAACTTTGGAAAGGCATTATGTAAAGTGGGGCAGAACTCTATACATTAATCTATTTGTCAGCAAACTAACTCTGAGAACGGGATCACTTTTAGTGGGGAAGAAGTTGGCAAAAGATGACTGATGTAAAAAATGGATCAGGTACAACTGGGGGCTGCAGAGAAAGACTGCAGTTGGACACTATGCTCAGAACGCTGCAGACTACTCCTTTCTATGTCCCTTCCTCTTCTTCCTGGCCTCAAGGCTCAGAGTAAAATCCAGGAGGCCTGCCCTTCATTTCCCAGTACATCCATACCCAAAATCCACAAAGACACATTACAAGGGAAGAACCGAAACACTCCAAGGACAGAGGTAACACATGGGCACCACGTTAATTAGACTTTCACATACAAAAAGATACACACCCACTACATGCACATAATATATGCATATATCCTGATGAGTACCTGGTGAAAAAGCATAACACTCATGCATACTTAACATATACATCCCTCTTATGGTCACCTTGTCAAAGTCTCTACTTTAATAAAACAGCAAAACTAAACTTTGAAGAATGAAGGCATGCGGTACAGAAATCTTGTTTGAATGTTGGTATCGAGGCCACCAGCAGAGGCAATTACGCCTTCCATCCAGTTCGGTAGAAACAATTATTTATTCCAATTCTTTATTGAATTTATATGTCTAACATGGGGTAAAGACACTAATGTAAACCAGACTGCTGTTCTTCCTAGAATGGGGGAATGAGATGGTATAAAAGAAGACCATAGTATAAACAATACTGTTTATTGTACATGTGGCTAATATCAGGCAGAGTACAGCAAGTGAGAAATAAATCAAGGAAGTCGTTTTAATAGCCTATCAAAATATTCCAGCTAAAAAGGGTGGTTGGGTACTGCAATGTATTTCTTCTTTTATCTTTCTTTTTTCAGTTTAATTGACCAAAGATAAATCATCGGTAGAAGTATTTAACTCAGTGTTCTCTAATGGCCAGGAGTCTGGTGATAACCATAATGCATTCCAGTAAAAAGTATTCTTTGTTGGATCTCTCTCCGAGTAGATTTCTCACAACATTCCCTTTAACTCTACCACAAAAACAGTGTGGGACTGGCCCTAAGGTCCTGAGTGACAGGAACATGAATTTGAATATCACCAATCCCAGTCTGGAATGAAAGTCAGTGTGGGGGAGTCAGTGTGCACCAAGATTAGAGATACATACATTTTTCAGAGAATCAGAATTGGCTAAATATATATTCAGCACTTGCTATAACATTCCTCATGAGATATCAGATGTTCTCTGCATTTTCTGCTTTTGTAGGGTGTCTTTTTCTGTTCTTTTATTCCTACTTCACAGTAAATTCAATAGTTATGCCCTATTAAAGACGCAGGAATCACATTTGCATTAATAGCTGTCTCTGTATGTGTTGTCTTTGTGAGTTATCAGACATTGTTAAAGCACAGTCAGTGTTTTCTCCATTTGCATAGCGAAGTTTATTACATTTTATATGTGCAGAGTATAAAACCCGACAAGGTTAAATTTGTTGTTAACCCCAAAGTAATTTTAGGGAGCATGGCCCTGTCATGGTGGCAGTGATTGCACTGCTGTAAAACTACATTCCAGAACTGTTTTCCTTCGGATGTTGTGCTGATTAATGCAAGCACATTAAGTTGTTCTGCTGATGGCAATTGGATTAGACCTGGACAGCAGCAGAAAAAGGAAGTTCCTTTGAAGGGTAAATGTGATAGATTTGATAGAGGTATTACATTGTTATATTAAAAAAAAACCTACAACAATTTGCTTTGACTACAATTTTTTAAAGTTTATCTACTCCAGAAAATAAAGTTTATCTACTCCAGAAAATAAAGGAGGAGTGAAACAAACGAGCTTATATGAACTACAGAAAGAATATATCAAATTCTATTGCTATTGTATAAACTTAAGCTGAATAAAGTTTTCTGTGTAACAACAAACTCAACAAGGTTCTATCTGCATAAATAAACAGGATGTATTTATTCTCCTGGAATTATGAATTTTGTAGTTCAACCTACCTGGAGAGGAAGACTGCTTTAAAAGATACATTTTGATGGAATAAATACAATATTTTTATCATATTTGCTTGTTAACAAACTGAAATATGGTTAGAGAAAAAAATTCTAAATTATTAGAATAGTTGGAGGTTTTAAATTGATCAACATAGATTAACAGACAGTGGGAAGATTTTCTTTTCATTGTCCAGCCCAGTGAACATAGTTATGTATATTTATAAAAAATAAATGAGACTAATGAGTTTACTTCTTGATCTGGTATTCTTTATTGCCTGTGGATGGCTCATAGATATATGAGGGACATTATTTCTTGGCAGATATCTAATTGAAATACTTTATGTAATCACTAAAATAATGTGTACCGCATCCACGATACTTCATCAACAATGAGAAGGCATATCCCAAGAGGTTCACCATCTAAACCCAGATACTTCAGGAGTGCAAAGGAATAAGGAGAAGATCTTGCAAATGTGGGATGAATATGCAATTAATCCATAGCACAAAGATATAGAAATAGATGGTCTCGGCTCTAAAATAAGCATATATTGGGTATAAGGCAATTATCTAGATTACACATATAAATGCATCACAGCAGGATTTTGAGACAAGGGGTACTAAAAGTTTTATTTATTTACTAATTAGAGTCGTTGCTTGCCAGAATGCTAGTAAAACATAGGAAATAAAACATATAGAGGGGAAAAAAATCAAATTACATTATTATAAAACCATAAAATCCCCAAATGGTAGTATCTTCATTTATCCTAGATGTCACACATCACCATAGGCCTTCAGATTAAGCTTTGTTTTTAGTAGTTTCCATGTAGTCAAAAGTAGATACCCATCTGAATTCAAATAGGAGGCTACTGCAAAGTACAGGCACTAGGACAATATTGACCATGTCTCTCACCTGACCTGGGGTTGCATTTTAAAATTAGGTTTCATCAGCATATTAGTGAGACAACACCACAAACTGATGGACAATGTCTTCCAGCAGCTTCATGCAGATACTAAAAATTGGAAGAAAACCTACTATTGTAGTAACCCACAAGAGAAGACTGTAATTTCAGTTACAAATGACCTTGAGGAATCAGAAGAAAGAGATATCATTTAGGAAGGACCTGCCCTAATTGACCAGGCTATAAAAAAGAGATGGCGTAAAAGAGAGATCCTTTCAGACTTTATTTATTCATTTGTTTGTTTTTCACATTTTTGAACCACCCATCACTCTCAGAGAGACTTGCAAGATCCTATTAATGTAGCCCTAAGAAATAGTAGAATTAGCTCTTCCGGTTGTGTTTCCTCTTTTGGTTTGCCTGGGAGGACTGAAAGAGACTCACCTCTTGGGCTCTTCACAGCCACTGGCTGCAATTGTCTAGTAGGAAAAGAGTGGAATACTGGCAACAGTATCCTCAACTTTCAACAGTCCAGAAGGATACTACTCTTAATGATATCAAAGGTTGTTGAGCAGTTTAAAAGGACCAATGACAATATACTACTTCCATTCAGGTCCTGATAAACTTTAGCAACAACATGGACGAATATCAATTCTGTCCAATGTCCAGACCAGAAAACTGACTGACTGAAATGGATCCAAATAATCCATATCTTTGGGGAGATGTTATAGACTAGATAGTAATTAACGAGGTTGGCCAATTCCAAGAATGACTTTTCACATCAAGAATTAGATTAAATAAAAATAGCACCAGATAAGCAATCAGGAAGAAAACAATGCCCTAATTAAAAAAAGACACACAAGAAGAAGCCAAACTCCCACTAAGACTGCAGGACAAAGGACTATAAACAAACAACCAAACAACACCATTATGCTACTGATAATGTTAGCCAGGTCTAACAACCCCCCCCCCCCAATTAAACTCAGAGAGCACAAAGAATCCAATACATCAGCCTGTATATAATTGTTCTATGAGGGAACAGGCAGTTCCTAAATATGATAAATGAATAAATAAAATATATTCTCTTCTACTGGAAGACTTTTAAAAATTCCTGAGATCAATTTTCTTCTTGTAATTCTTTCATACCATTATAGGAGTTCCATGAGCCATTTCAAGTGCAATTTTAGCATTAGCATTCAGTAGGAGTCTTATTTTTTTTTCCCGTTGAGAGCCCCATTTCCTCCTGAGGGAACCTCTTATAAGAAACACCATGCTGGTAGTGAGTGCAGTGCCTCTTTTTTCTGCTCTCCCCCTCCCCACTCCCAGAAATCTGCTGGGGAAATAGAGATTGTTCTCTCCGAAGTACTAAAGATATTACTTTAATATAATAACTAATCCTTGGTATTCTCAATTTCCCGAATCTTGGTATAATTGAGAAGGCCTCGGATCCTATGCATGTTCCAAATAAGCAATATAGTAATGGGTAATATAATTTGATGTTGATCTTATTATATTCTTTCACCAGTATGTTCCCTTCAGATTAATTTCAGATGATCATTCCTTTATGGGCAAGCAAAACAGTATTTCCTCCTTATCCTCCCCCTCCCCCAACCTCTTCATCAGTGAATTTGTAAGGAATATTTTCTCCATGTGAAACTGAAGAGCGTTCTCTTTTTCTCTCTCTCTTTTTCTCTCTTTCTCTTTCTCTTTCTCTCTCTGTCTCCGTC
>JANHFL010006197.1:44595-56692 GCA_032468155.1 Oxyrhabdium leporinum
ACTTCTGGAGGCAAGTTGTTCCACTGATTAATTGTTCTGACTGTCAGGAAATTTCTCCTTAGTTCTAAGTTGCTTCTCTCCTTGATTAGTTTCCATCCATTATTTCTTGTACTGCCTTCTTCACTGCTTTAGAAAATAAGTTGACTCCCTCTTCTTTGTGGCAGCCCTTGAGATATTGGAACACTGCTATTATGTTACCCCTAGTCATTCTTTTCATCAAACTAGACATACCCAATTCATAAACTCAACTTGTCAGACGTATAGAAAATATACCTATGTGGTGGGTTCCTTGGTGCTTTCTGAACTTAATGCAGATACGTTTCATTACCAAACTAGGTAATATGATCAATGTTGAAAGCCAAAAGCTGTGAAAATACCTCAAGCACTTTGGTATGCTTTTTCAGGGCATCCTCTTAGGCAAGATTAGTCCAACATCCAAGATCTTGGGGCTAAATTTGTGTTATTTGTGTTTTTCTGCCTTCTCCTTGATACATCTCAATGCAATGGTTTTCATGACATTTTCAACCAGCTTAATCATCAAGTTTTCTTTTATTGATTCAGACAAATTGCAGGACTTTGAATTTATGGGATGATTTTTTTTTTTTGAAAATATAATTTGTATAGATAGGAGTCTGATGATTATGATCAAGCTCCTATCTACAAAAATGATATTTTCTAAATCCGTTCCCACATCATAATTTAGGGATTGCTTTTCATCTTCACAGCCATCTCACTATTCCTTTTTTTTTTCTTTTAAAAAATATCTATGCCTTATGAATATGCCAAGACACTAAAACTATTAGAGTAGAAGAAACCTTGTTTCTGATCTGACCAGAATAACTATGAAATTTCTTGTTCTATGAATCTTGATTAACCTCCTGTCCTGGTCATATAAAGTTTCATGATGAAACAACATGGTTAGATATGTATTCTACTAAACTTTACTTTTTATGTGATTTGATTACTGATATTTATTAAAGATGGTCATTAATATTCTTACACTATGAGAGCATAGATTAGATAACAAGTATGAAATAGGTATTAATCAATATGAATAAAGCCAGTATTTAAAAACAAGAGCTTATACATTGTTCCAGTGAGCATTAATGCTGAGTACATATTTAAGATACACAGTTAAAAAATGAAGGGATAAATAGCCAAGATCAAAGTTATGAAAGATAGTTTAATGCTGATAAAACTGCATAGATAAGACCTGAAATTATTAAAACTACCCTAAAGTAATAAATACTTCACATAGAGTTTAAAAAAAATAAGTTTGGAAATTTTTATAATTTAAATTAAACAATTATAACAAGGGCTTTTTTCCCTATCTACAAAGGTATTTGAGTAAGGAAGAAAGTTGTCAAATAAGTTCACTCTAAAATGTTTACTTCAAATAAATTCTTAAATGAGCTAATATATGCTTTCAATCAAACTCGTTCAAAATATTTGATAGTATGATTAAGCCCTTTCTATATCTAAATGTCACAAAAAAGGAGGATAAACACCACTATAAGGAATAAATGTTCCCGTTGTCGTGAATAATCTGAGGAGAAATATTATTGCAAATAGGAACTATACTTTGTAGTAGCTCTTCTTTTAAATGAAATATTTAGTAAGTTTTAAAAAAAAAAACTGAATGTGGATTGATCTTCCAATGTAATTAGGCTTTTACGTTGAAGAGATTTGTCATCCCATAGGCTTGCTGAAACAGGATTTAATTAAAAAAAAAGAAAAGGTTTATTTTACCCCAAATTTCAGAAGAACTACTGTATGGGTAGTCCTTAACTTATGACCACAGTTGGGATCAGAATTTTCATTGCTATGCAAGGCGGCTAAGTGAGTCACACATGATTTTATGATTTTATGCAGCAAATCACTGCAGTTGTTAAATTAATCATGCAGTTCTTAAGCAAATCTGGTTTCCCCCATTGACTTTGCTTGTTGTAAGCAGTTTGGGAAGGTTGCACATGGCAATCACATGATTCCAGGTTGCTGCAGCCACTTTGTAAATACATGCCAATTGCCAAGCACCCAAATCTTGATCGTGTGACTGTGGAGATACTGCAAAAGTTGCAAGTGTGAGGACTGGCCGTAAGTTAATTTTTTGCAGTGCTGTTATAACAGCTGCTAAATGAATGGTTGTAAATCGAGGATTATCTGGAGTCTGTTTGGAAGTTCCCAAGCTGTAGCAGTTCCAGCCTGATCCTCCATATTCTCAGTTTGCTAAGCTGTGTTCAGGTATCCATTGCCATTTTCCACATGGGATTGTAAAGGCCAAGTACTTCTAGCTTTTCCCAGTGTCCAAAATGAATTTGGTAGATTGAGAATAATTTCTGACACTAGTTTTAGAGGAGGGGGGAACCTCCTCATTGTTTAATGAGAATATGACTTAAAGTATTACGAGAATAAAATAAAAGATCAAATTGGTTTTTTTTCCCTGGTTCTATTCGTAATTTTTTTGAGCGATGGGGGAAGTATTTAAAAGAGGTGCTTTGCAATGTGTGGAGGCATGAACAAAGCGCCAATAGATAAAGCTGCCACATATTTTGTGTGACCTACTTGGCTATCTCCAAAATGATTCCTGGAACTGCTTCAGTGCTTTTTCTTAGAGAAAGATGATTTTCCTCAGAAAGATGATTTTCCTCGATCATAATATTAAATCTGATCTTTTGAATTCTCACTTCAACTCTCACCTCAGTGTACAGCTTATAGAACAACAGTAATATATATTTTTTATAAAGATAAATGACAGCATAGATGAATTAGGCATTATACTACCACAGTATATATGTCATTATTTGTATGTAATCTGTTCATTTCCTTTTTTTTCTTTCCTTTTTTTTCTGTTGCTTTTTAGTTAATTGATAAAAATTAAAAATTATTGGTTCAACAAAGGGTTTCTGGTTATGGCATATAGGAAGAATATGCACACAGAAGCACCTGGAAGCACCTTTAGAAACAGCTGCATGAACCTAGAAAAAGAGACAGTTGCTTTAAGAATTTGAAGGACGTTGCTATGCTAGTGTTTTCCAATGCTTTGAACAGTCCTAATTTTTATAACAATTTTGACAAATGTAGGAGAAAAAAACCCAGAAATTAAGAACATTAAACTAGTACTTGAAGGTTGCATTATGCATGATATCGTACTTTCCGTAAAGGAATTAATGTACTCCTTTTCCAAAATTAATTATTTCAGTCAAAAGCTGAGTTAAGTGGTGGAATTAATGAAACATGTTGAATTTATTGATTTCCACTTATACTTGCTTCAATATAGTGCATATATGGTGCTTTTAACCAAGTAATAAAATGATAAGAGGACATTTTCTTCTTCACAGTTTGAGAACCTGTTCATGAAATTTGATAATGTTACTACGTAAGGTAACAGAAATTAAAGTCTTAAAAATGCCCTTATCCTTCTAAAAGTAGGTACTACTGAATGATTTAAATTGAGGTGAATGTATAGCCATCTATAGTGGAATAACATTTTTATGTTATTATTGCTTCAGTTTACATGGCTACCCACTTGCCATGTGACAAGGCTACCAAAGCCACACATTCCTAACCAAGTTCTTCAAAATTATTTGGAAAGCACGAAGGGAAATGCTGAATTCTGATCACAATCTTTGAGAGAAAAATAATTCAGTTCTTATTTTTCAGTATTTCCAGTGAAGATCTAAAGAAGCAAATCTAAGAGAAGAAACAATTTGAGCAGATATTTGTGAACATTGGTGAAAGCATGCTGTTTGTGCTTTGTAGTAATCCTAAGGAAAATCAATATTGTTCAAAGTTGGATTTGAAAAAAAACCCAAGACTAATAAAATCTGGACTTCTTTAGAGCATGATAAATGGATATGATAGGCAATGTTGGTTTTGCTAAAAATTCTTATAAGAAAATGGCATAATAGTGCTTGGCACCTTTAATATATGCTCCAAATGCATTTTGATAAAAAGGGATGAGACTGCAGAATTGCTGAACTATAGGTCCTAACAGCTGTAACTAATAGGACTGATGGGAGTTTAGTAATCAGTATAGGATCATCATGTCCCCACTGATATTCTAGGTGGTGATAAAGTGATCTTTGCAAGGTGAATGAAAAAGGTTTCTGGTATATTTTGGCATCAAAGACTAGTTAAAATAGCAGGGAGGGTGAACACAATAAATCTTTTGGATCCCGTAGTCATAATTTAGCACTGTGCAAATGTGTTGACATCAAAGCAAAATTATATAATATTCACATGCAGGAGTTAGGATTAGAGAAATATTTGGAAATACTGGAGAAGATGTGAAAATATATAGAATAATTAATATATAGAATGTCCACGATACAAAAAAAAAGATGCTGAGGCCCTAGAAGGAGTTCAGAGAAGAGCAACAAAGATGATAAGAGGTCTGGAGGCTAAGTCTTTTGAAGAATGGCTAAGAGAATTAGGTATGTTCAACCTAACAAAGAGAAGGCATAGGGGAGATATGATAGCAGTCTTCCATTACTTGAAGAGCTGTCACAGGGAAGAGAATGATTTATTCTCCAAAGCACCTGAATATAGGACAATAAGCAATGGGTAAACCCCTCCCTCCCTCCATAAACTGGGATGGAATTTATTATCACGTTATTAATATTGTAATGTTCACAATGTTTGTTATGTGAAACATTTGTAGTTTACAATGACAGCCCATCTCTTTTCCCTCCAGTGGTTAATTCCATCTTTCCCTTCCTCACCACCCACATCCCTGGTCATCTTGACATTTTCTTGTCACTGTTGACTTGGCTCTCCTCCCATCCCCTCTGTCATAATTCCCTCTGCAGAGTGAGTTTCAGGATAAATAGTTAGAGCTTTGCTTAGAAGCTTTGTGCCCTTCAGATATGATTACTCCTTCTCAGAAAGGGAACATGTTTTTATTTTATAAAGTACATGAAGACTTCATTGAGGACTTTACCAAGATTCTTTCAGATAACTGATGCAGTTTTTGCATTCAGCATATATTGCATTAATTTGGTAATCCTGTTCAAAAGGAAATATGGGGAGGACATCCTCTGACAACTCTACATCCATACAATCACATTCTAGTGCGAAAAGTAGTCTTTAACTATTCATACAAGTACCACTCAGCAGAACACTTTCAGTTAAAGAGTTTCTTTCAAGTACTTCCATGACTGACAGGCAAGATTAATCCTATATTCCCCTGATGGTCTATTTTGTTTCTGTAATCTAAAATCCACTGTCCTTACCTATTTAAATTTGACTGCAATTGCTAGGCAGCTTATTTTCCACTAGATAGACTCCAGTGTAACTAGAAAATGTACTCTTCTCATTATTAAGGAATAAAATGGACATTTAACCTTAAGAATTTGAGGGTCTGTTTCTTCTAATCTTCCTGCACAATCAGTTTGGTTACATTTTTGCATTGTATATGAATCACTAGAATTTATTCCAGATTGACTTCATTGACATTTATCTCCTAGACATGGCTAGTTAAAGGTTGGTTATACAGCAATTTCTGTGGTGGACTTTTCTTCCTTGTGAAATATGAATTCACATTCATGGGACATAATGCCCCCAAATAAATAACAGTTTATAGTGTTTAAGACATACAGATTTCCTATTTTCTTCTCACTAACAGTAGTTGGGATCCTATATGGAGCATATTTTTCAAAGTAATTTATTTTCCTGCTCAGTTAATTTCTTTATGATATCTTTGTCATATCAGAAAATAATAAGATTTTTTCATATTGTGTTTTATCACAGTTGCCAGGGTTTGATATATAACCCACGCATAACATATATTTCATGAGATGCAACTTAGATTAACTTGAATGACAAAATGTATTTAGTAGTGCACCATTGAGATAAATCTGGTGGGGTCTAGTATGAATTGCTGTCTTAAAAAGAGAGGACTCGCTTATGTGAAAAAATGCCATAATCAATTACAAGCTTCAACATAGACATTTAGCCTGAAGCTTCCCAAATATTTAACAATTATTTCTGTTTCCCTGGACACTTCATGTTGTTTAATGTCTCTCCCACTTAAAAGTATTTATGAATTAATAAAACCAGAAGTTGGATTATGGACTTCTGAACACATGTATTCTTACTTTGGCTTTTAAACAGTAGTGTATCCTAAAAATGAATACCGCAAGCAATCTGTGTTGTAAGGATTTTATATTCTGCCCACAAAACATGGAGTCTGCAAAACTTCAGGAGGTCCTGCTTATTAGTCTGTCTGGCCAGCTGGTAGAAAACAGTTTATTGCTGCCATTAACTGCATGGAGTCAAGCAATCCAGAGATGGTTTTTCATTTAATGATTTTGTAGCAGTAGCGGGTAACCAGAAATTCAGAGGTGGAGAAGGAAGACTGATTACTTGTCCCTTTTTTCCAATGTACATTTACAAGTTTGGTGGAAGGTGGAAACTAGTCAAAGAGAGGGACGAGGTCTTTGACTGTAATATGGCCTTAGGGCAGTCAGGTATTTGAATGCATACCTGTAAGTATGAACATATGTGTGCCTATAAGCAAAGTTACTACTCAGTGATAAGAAAGAGACATGGAAATCTAAAACTCTATGCTGCCATCTAGTATTAGCCCAGATGTTAAATTGCTAAAAACTCCAGAAAAACAACAATGAAAAACATTATTAAATGTATAATAATAACACACACACACTGAGCAGCCAAAGTAAAATCAGAACATCAGCAACATCCATTTGCATGGGCTTTGTCATATATCCAGATCCCCAAGCCTGTCCTATGAATCGCCACCTATATATTTAAGCTCTAGGTACATTACACAATTGTTTTACGCCATTCTGCATCTGTCAGAAATTAACTAAAAGTTATATCAGGGTTTGCATTCTGATGGAATAAAGCAAAAATCCTGAAAAACCATTTGCCACTTATATTCATGGTTAAGGTAGCATTTAAAAAAAATAGTTGATTTCCAGTTTGGTCCAGTGGTTAAGCTACTCAGCTAGAAACCAGGAGATGGTGAATTCTAGCCCCGCCTTAAGCACAAAGCAAGCTGCATGAGCTTGGACCACACATTCCCTCTCAGCCCTAAGATGGAAGCAATGGCAGATCACGTCTGAAAAAAGCTTTCCAACAAAATTGCAGGGACTGGTCCAGTCAGCAGGAATCAAATAAACATTTGAAATATATTGTGAAATCAGCTTCCCAATGTTCTTTAATATATTTAAGAAGTATTTAAACTTTTTCCCCATTTTGTAATATTGTGTAATGGAGACAGTGTGCCATGATCTGAGCAATATGATAAAATCTGATTCTTAGTTTGGTAGGGAATAAATAGATTTTCATATGTTGTACTGTTTATGGATATTTTAATTGCTTTATTGGCTATTTTGCTAGGTACAGGATGGCATGTATTTGAATTGATGTTAATGTTTTAGGCATTATGAGTTAGCTGGTTCTATTAAGTTCCTGTGCTTAAGCAATTTTATTGTATAAAAATTGCCATTATTGCTTGTCTTTCACATTCTGGGGTTTTAATTATCTCTTGAATCAATTGTTACAATGCTTTATTGAAAAGCATATTATGCATTTTATTATTAAATTAAAATGTGTCCTTTAACATTTGTCGCTTGTAGTGCTTGCTGTATTTATCAGACTGAATAATATTTATGAAGAGTTATAACAGCTCATTAAACATAATTTCTCTTAAGTGAGTTTTTTCAACATCTTCTGACAAAAGGAACTATTCATTTTATCATTAGGTATATGGGGGGGGGGCTTGTTCATAATTGCCAAATGTAACTAGGAAAAACGTATCTGAATGATTGCACAATCAAGTTTAAAGACTTGACTATCCACCCAGCTAATTATTGGAAAGCTAATTTAAAAGATCAAGAGCTTGCTGACCTATACAATGATCAAAATATATGGAGGAACTGGAGTATTGTTATTTACTTTTCTCCCTCATTCTGCCAACTATTAGGAGCATGCTGGTTACTCTTTCTGTTCCAGTCCCACAAACAGGCCACTATGATCTTTCTTGATACCAGAGAACAGAACGTAATTTGGACAGGCCAAAAGAATACCATATATGCTCTACATGGGCCTGCCCTTGGAGACCACCTGGAAACTTCAACTCATCCAGAATCAGCAGCATGAGCAGTGATAGGCACGCCTCAGTATGTCCATTGCCAATATTCTGTAAGCTGCATTAATTGCCATTTTGCTTCCAGGTGTATCTGAAGTGCTGCAATTTCTTTGATTCTTGCTCAGAATCATTGGAAGTTGGGTATTATATAAGTTTAATGAGCCGTGGTGGCGCAGTGGTTAGAATGCAGTACTGCAGGCTATTTCTGCTGACTGCTGGCTGCCAGCAGTTTGGCAGTTTGAGTCTTACCGGCTCAAAGTTGACTCAGCTTTCCATCCTTCCGAGGCTGGTAAAATGAGGACCCAGATTATGGGGACAATATGCTAACTCTCTAAACCGCTTAGAGAGGGCTGTAAAGCACTGTGAAGTGGTGTATAAATCTAAGTGCTATTGCTAAGTCCTATTAATATTATTGTGGTTGCATAGTCAATCAGATGTTTAGACTGTATTTGACATTTTTGTCTGCCCATCAAGTCCTTAAACATGCCAAATAATAATAATATTGCATTACATATTTGTAGGCACCAGGTTTTGTTGTTTTTAATGTTTTAATCCATTTAGTTTGATAATTGTGGTATGATTTTATATGTCTTTTAATCTTTGATTGAAAACTGCCCAGAGTTGATGGAGAGATGACTGGCTATATAAATGTATTAAATAAATAGAATAGAATAGAATAGAATAGAATAGAATAGAATAGAATAGAATAGAATAGAATAGAATAGAATAGAATAGAATAACAGAGTTGGAAGAGAACTTGGAGGTCTTCAAGCCCAACTCCCTGCTTAGGCAGAAAACCTTATACCATTTCAGACAAATGGTTGTCCAATCTCTTCTTCCAATATTGCAGCAGTCACAATTTCAGCTGTTACCTCAGTAGGCATGAAAGAATCTTAATTGAATGGATGAAAAAGAGGCCACCAGATAAAACTATGGATATAATTTCCATTCATTTGGGGAATGGTCTATTAACAGACTCATGATCTGCATATTCATCTGGACCAGGGTGATATCATCTTTGATTGCCTTTAGGGTTTTAAACTTACACTACCCCTCAGCAAAAACCCCATCCCGTTTTACCTATGCTGATGTGTTTGGAAAAGACATTGCTCTCTTCCCTGACACCCCTGATTTCTGTGACTGTACAATCAAAGGGTCTTCTGGGGTTCTTAGGCCAAATGAGTGCAGGGTTTGTTGTCTGCTTATATAAAATATAATACAATAGAGAAGGAAGGGACCTTGGAGGTCTTCTAGTCCAACCCCCTGCTTAAGCAGGAGACCCTACACCATTTCAGACAAATGGCTGTCCAATCTTTTCTTTAAAACCTCCAGTGATAAAGCACCCACAACTTCTGAAGGCAAGCTGTCATTCACTTACAACCATCCACTTAGCGAACCTTCAAAGTTACCGTGGCACTGAAAAAAATAAATAAATATGACCAGTCCCCACACTTATGACTGGTCCTCACTTGTGTGGCAGCGTTCCCACACAAATGTGGGTGTGCTTCGCAACCAGCATGTATTTACAACGGCTGCGTGGTCCTGAGGTTCACCATTTGCGGCTTCCAACAAGCAAAGTCGATAAGGAAAGTTAGATTCACTTAATAACCACATGATTCATTTAATGACAGTCATTTGTTTAATAACCATAGCACAAAAATGGTTGTAAAATCTTGTGTAACTCACAACTGTCTTTCAAGGCCGAAAACCTTAGCCCTGATGTTAGCCAGTTGAGTAATGAAACATCTGCAAACAAATAACCAAGCTCAGAGAGCAACAACCATTTAAGAACAAACAATAATAATGATCAAATAATTCCTGACTTTAAATCCAAGGTAAATAAAAGGTGACATTGATTTTGTACAATAAATGAGTGACATTTTTGGGTATTCTTGATAAATGTATATATTCATAAATTACATTTTTGGTATAGAATTGAAAATCACCATCACATCTTTACACTGTAATATTCTTTCTTAGAAAGTTATGGCTATTAAACCAAAACAGGATGATAGTACAGGTAGGTCAAATCATATCCACGAGTGTCCTGACCACCATTTTCATATCTGCCATAATAAAATTGGCAGCCAACCTTTTATAAACATTCTTTGAAGTGTCTGATCAACATTTAAAGAAAAACAATATTTTGTTGAATTAATTAAGATGTTGAAACTCTAGAAAGAATGCAGAGATGAGCAACAAAGATGATTAGGGATGAGCAAAAGATGATTAGATGGAGGCTAAAACATATAAAGAACGGTTGCTGGAATTGGGTATGTCTAGTTTGATGAAAAGAAGGGCTAGAGGTGACATGATATCAATGTTCCAATATTTCAGGGGCTGCCACAAAAAAAGAGGGGGTCAATCTATTCTCCAAAGCACCTGAGGGCAGGACAAGAAGCAATGGATGGAAACTGCTCGAGGAGAGAAGCAGCCTAGAACTAAGGAGAAATTTCCTAACAGAACAATTAATCAGTGGAACAACTTGCCTCCAAAAGTTGTAAATGCTCCAACACTGGAAGTTTTTAAGAAGAGATTGGATTTGTCTGAAATGGTATAGGGTTTCCTGCCTAAGCAGAGAGTTGGACTAGAAGGCCTCCAAGGTCCCTTCCAACTCTGTTATTCTATTCTATTACTGTAATAAAGGTGCCATCCCCTGGGATAAGCCTAGACTGAGATTTGCTGAAGGCCTTACTAAATACTGAAGTTTTTATAGGCTTGCAAAAATACAGCAGGGTGATTGGTCTGGATGTATGAGCAAAAGTGGGGCCACCACTAAGAAGATCCTGACAAGTCTTTGTATATAGAAACAATCTTTGGTGATGAAACCTTCAAGAGACCTTCTCTCCCAAATGTCACTGGACAACAGATTCATTTTGCTTCAAAGATCATAGCTAATATTTTCAAGTACATCTGGATGCTCACTGATTGCCAGGGCTTCTACTATGGCAGAAGTGTTACAAGCAGTGGTGGGTTCAAATAATTTAACAACCTGTTTGTCCTAAAGACTGGGTGGGCGTGGCTGGGAGGGAGTCATGTGACTGAGTGGGCGTGGCCAACTCAATGTCACTCATGACAAGGTGGGGCAGTGCTGGTGGGCCAAAGTGGTGGTGGCCGGAGTCTTAGACTTACCTTTGTGCAGCAACAGCAACGGTGATTCTCCGACACCTCTTGCTGGGTCTCGCTGCCTGAGAGTCAGCATTTTTAAAAAGGTTTTTGCAGCAGGAAATGGCAGGCGGCTACTTCCGACCTTTGTTGGGCACATGACCCTGCCCTGAAACATCAGCCTGCAGCCACCACCGTTTTTTTTTTCAGTGCAAGAAGCCTGCTCCCACCACTTTTTGCTGGCGCAAAGGACCTCTTTGCTGGCCAGAACCAAGCTGGGAGTGGCGACTGGAGGCTTTTCACGCCTGAAAAGAGGTGGTGGCTGCAGGATTCTTGCGCCGCTATTTGCCAGTGCAAAGAGCCTGCAGCAGCTGCCTCTTTGCTGACCAGAACTGAGCCGGCTGGAGGCTTCTCGCACCGGGAAAGACGTGGCGGCTGCAGGATTCTTGTGCCGACAAAGAGGTGACGGCTGAAGGATTCTCAGTGGCGGGGAGGACATGCCAAGGCTCAGCCTCCTTTTGGGCCCTGCTCTGTGCTGCCACCTGCTCGACCTCTGCTCCGCCTTGGGTCCCGCATCCAGCCCGCAACAAGTCCGGTGGATGGATGAGTGGGCAGCCTTCGGGGGAGGCATTTTCTCTCAGCCCTTGCACCCGGAAGGCCCCACAGAAGTCGAAACTTGGCCCAAAGGTGGCTGAGCCTCACCATCTGTCTATCTCCCCACCATCGAAGTGGTTCTTCGGCTAAGCACAGCAAGCCCAGAATGGAACTTCCTTCCCTGCTGCCAGCCTTACCATCTAGCCCATGGGGCTCACACTGTTGTCACAGCGCTGACCTGGCATGTGGGCAGAGGCCCTGGGGAAGGCCAGAGCCAAGGACTGG
>JANHFL010006198.1:25891-39618 GCA_032468155.1 Oxyrhabdium leporinum
TCTTATTTTATAGGAAAATGATGTGGAGCCATATGCTACCTTTGTGCAAGTGGAAAATGTAATATATGATAAAGCATGTAATTTCTCATCAGGTTAACACTTATGATCTTTCATCTTCGACATAAGACAGCATCAGATCTGAACTGAGAGGACAAGTATGTAAGGAGATAATGCATTAATTACAGAGAATGGCAACTTATTTTTTTCTCCAATTCCTGGAGACTACCTGGACAAGTCCTGGGCCGTTTCCAGCCTCCCTAGAGTGTCTGGAGCAGGGGGGAGGCCGTTTTTGCCCTCCCAGAGGCTCCAGGAAAGCCTCTGAACCTCAGGGAAAGTAAAAATGCCCCCCCACACCATGGCGCAGGAGGCCGACTAGGCCATGCCCACCCAGCAACTGGGCAGCGAACCCGTTGCTGAACTTTTTGAAGCCCACCCCTGATCCCTCCTGCTTTGCCTGTCCATTGAAATGACTCACTTGTCACTGTGCCCCCTCCTCCAAAAAGCATTGTGCATTTTTGTGGGATTGGTATGGGCTGTGATCATCCTGCCCTGTTTATGTTTTGCCAGTCCAATTGAGGTTACAGGGCTCCAACGTCTCCAGGAATCGACTAATCAGGAAACAGAAGCAATTTACAACATTGAGCGAAATATCTGAAACTGGCTGACCTTTCTAAAGAGATTGACATGCTATTTGTTCGGTGGGTAACACGGGAAGATTATAGCCTTTGCTGTCCTGATAATCTCTCCATTGGGTCCCTCCCAACATTTGTCTTAATTGGAGCAGACAGCTATCGCCTTTGCTTAAATTTCCCATTTATGTCCAGCTGGCAGATTTGCTGTTGCCCAATGTAATGTGGCAGAAAGGTCAGAGTCTCTCGGTGGGCTTATGAGATAACTTGCTTCTGCTCTTATAAAGGATATCAAATCAGCATACAATAACAGGTGATCTAAAGGAGTTTGAAGGCCGAGTTTCAAGAAGGATGCTCGCTGATCTGAAAAATAGCCATTTGTTTATTTGGTTATTTTAAAATGTGTATAGTCTTCACATTATCAAAAGGAACTTGTGGCTGGTTATAACTCATAAAAATAGATAAAATTATGTCTGTCTCTATATCTATCTGTCTGTCTGTCTGTCTAATTTATAGATAGATCATAGATAGATAATGATAGCTAGCTAGCTAGATAGATAGCTAGATAGATAGATAGAGGTAGAGATATATAGGTATATAATTTAGTACACACACACACACACACACACTAACAGTATGTCCATGTGGTTCTCAAGGGTCTGATTCAAAGGCACCTTTATTCTTTTTTTTCACTAGATGAAATATTATTCCATAGGAGAAATATATATATATATATATATGTGTGTGTGTGTGTGTGTGTTTCTTGAGGTTTTCGCGGGTATTTGTATGTATATCTTGGGTTCTTTTCGGGTTTTCTCCCGCGTAAAGTTGGCGGTATATATATCTGTGTGTGTGTGTGTGTATGTATATGTATATGTATGTATATATATATAGAGAGAGAGCCCACATGACTGATATACCCTTAGTCTGTGGTTTCTTTCTTTCTCTCTCTCTCTTTGACTACATTATCACTTCTTGAAATATTAAAGTGCAGATTCTAGTCACCAAAAAAGGGAAAAAAACAGATGCACAAACATAACTTTTATGATATTTTCTTTCAAACTGAAAAGAAATAGCAGAAATAATTTTTATTCATTTAGGACAAGAAGAAAGGAATCATTAAGCTAAAAAACAAAGAGACAGTTTGGTATAGTGGTTAAAGCAGCAGGCTGGAAATCAAGGAAATTGAGATTTAGTCCTGCTTTGTGTACATTCTCCCTCAGCCTTAGGAAGGCACCAATGACAAACCATTTCTGGAACTATGCTAAGAAAACTGCAGAGACCAGACTAAGCCATTACCAGGAGTCATTACTGTCTCAAAGGCATCAAAAACAAACAAACAATAAAGGTGAAAATCAGAAGGAGAGCACAATTGTTCTCTTCTGGTGGATGATACTCCCTGCTGATAGTTTTGAATAACAGATCAAATAATTTGTGGATAAAATAATGATCAGAAGTTTCAGGAAGGGTATTTTAGCCTGTACATTCTTTAATTTCATGCCGTTGAAAGGAACTTTAGAAATAATCTCCTGCAGCTTTCTGTTTACTTTAATGATACACTACAAGATCTGTGACAGATGATCACCATCCAGCAAAGGATAACTCATAATTTCATTTGGCAGCCTGTTCCATTAGCTAACAGCTTGTTGAGGAAGTTCCTTCAAATACTTAACTTAAATCTATCCCCTTTTAGTTTTACCCTGTTGGTTCTAAAGCTGCCCTCTAGGGCAATAAGAATAATATTTCTTCTCAGTCATCTCTTCTGTAGATTGAGCATGATAGATAGATTGATTATGCGCTATCCAGTTATTTTTTACTCTTTGAGACGACATAGATGATCTAAACTCTACCTGTTCCTTCAAGTCCCTTAATGATGCACTCATTGCCACTGTAATTGAGCCATCCACTTTGGTGATGGTCCTTCAGCATTAGACCTTAAGAGAGATACATCTTCACATAATGTGTTCAAAGCATGAGGTTGTAAATTTTGTCTTTAGTGAGAACTTTGGGTTGATTCATTCAATAGTCCACTGTTTGTTTTCTTGATTATCCACAGTATTCTCAGGGGTTTTCTCCAACACCAAAGCGCAAAAGTGTTAAGGCTCTTCTTATCATGCTTCTACCTTAAAATGTCAAAGGGAATACTAAGACTTGCATGATCTAACTTGTATAAACAGAGGCATATAATCAAAATCACATGAAGTATTAATCCCGCTTTATAAATCCTTAATAAAATCACACCTGGAATACTGCATCCAGTTTTGGTTGCCAAATTACAAAAAAGATGTTGAGGCTTAAGAAAAAGTGAAAGAAGAGTAACTATGATAATTAAAGGCCTAGAGACAAAACATATGAAAAACAATTGCAGGAACTGGGTTTGGCTATTCTAGAGAAAAGAAGGACTAGGTGTGACATGATAGCAATATTCCAGTATTTGAGGGGCTACTACAAAGATGAAGGGGTCAACTTATTTTCCAGAGCACTAGAAGGCAAGACAAGATGGGATGGGAACAATTCAAAGAGAGAAGCAACCTGGAATTAAGGAGAAACTTCCTAACATTGGGAACGATTAATTAGTGGAACAGCTTGCCTTCAGAAGTTGTAGGTGGTTAGTTACTAGAGGTTTTTAAGAAGACTGGACAGCCACATGTCTGAAATGATATAGGGTCTCCTGCTTGAGTAGGGGCTTGGACTAGAAGATCTCCAAGGCTCCTTCCAGCTCTATTCTGATTGATTGATCATAGATTTCTGATCAGTTGCAGGACTTTCCCTCTCTGTGCAAGAACAAGGTCTTGTGCGAGGGCACATAAGCACACAAAGCAGCCCCCCCTTTTTTTTCCACAACTCCTCCAAAACAATTTATCCATTCATGACCTTAGTATAGCAGGGAATGTTAAGCATATGGTGGCAGCTGCTTTCCCAACATTAGCTCATCAAGGTCTCTTCCAGCTCTGTTCTGATTGATAACTAATCTTTAACTGATCCTTATAGCAGCGTTTCCCCAATGTTTTGGGCATCAGGGATGGGTCCCGTGGACAGATATTTTTCCATGAACTGGAGGGGTTGTGGTTTCATGTGCTGCCTGCATCTCATGAATGGGGCTTTGCTTGTTTGTGCGGCCCATTTTCTGGCATGCTGCCGACCGGTGCTGGTCCATAGACCAGAGGTTGGGGACCCCTGTCTTATAGGACCTTCATTCCTATTATGGAACCCCTCCCCTAAGCTTCTGATAATTGGAATATCTTCAATGGAATATAGCATTCTAGGTGGCCAGAACAAAATAGATTTTATGATAGTATTCACTGCATTCCTATTGAATAATGATGTCTGTCATTAAAAAAAAACAAAAACAAAACCAAAACCTTTTGATTGATAATGGACAAGTATGATGTTACAGAACTGTTAATTTCTGGCTAAACTTGGAATATAAAATACATCCTGGAGGAAATATTTATTTCTGTACTCCTATCATGAAAACTATATGGATAAGGTTAAATTAAGTATTGAGCTTGATTTGAGGTGGTCTTTACCTTTATCTTTTTGCATGTTTAGGGATACGAAGCAAACTCTTCAAGTTTTAATTTGTAGTTTTTACATTTTTCTTTATATATTTTCCCATTATCTAGGGAAAGGACATTGTCATTTTTATTTTAGCAAAATATTAGTCACAGTGTAAGTAACATGCAGTTTTGATCCTCTCTTATGGATGATTAATAAATGGTTTCATTAAAATGAATCATCTATTACTCATCTGTCTTTTAGAGATGTCCTATTAGCATAGTTAATGAGAGTGCTGATAGTCTGTCATCCTGTTCTCTCACTGATGATCTGTTCAAATAAATCTGCTCTACGTTTATGACAAAAAAGATACAATAGTTCATTGAACTCCATGTTTACCACCAATTAATGTAGACATGTTAAGGGGTACTAACACAATTATCACTCAAGTATTTCAGTTTCCAAATCCTTTCCAAATCTCTAAAAATCAACCATGATTTGTTGAGGCAGTTGTTATTTTTAACTGTATATTACTGTATATTTTTTCATTTATCTAAACTAAGCTGGCATTTCCATTCTCGGTATTAATACTAGTATGTAGTCAATGAGGAAGTCATATTCACTTATCAATCATGTTCCTAACTTAATAACTGTAGTGGTTCACTTAACAACTGTGTCAAGAAAAGTTGTAAAATGGTGCAAAATTTATTTAAAGACTGTCTTGCTTGGTAGCAGAAATTTTTTATCTCAGTTGCGGTCATAAGTCAAGGACTACCTGTACCATTGGAGAAAGAGAAAGATCTAGTCTCCATTTCAAGAGCCATGGTGGTTCAGTAATTAGAATGCAGTACTGCAGGCTAACTCAACTGCTCATTCCAGGAGTTCGATCCTGACTGGCTCATGGTTGACTCAGTCTTCCATCCTTCCTAGGTCGGTAAAATGAGGACCCAAAATGTTGGGGGCAATATGCTGACTCTGTAAACCATTTAGAGAAGGCTGTAAAACAGTATATAAGTGCTATTGCTATTTACATGGAGGGAAAAAGTAGGACTTTTTTGATTTTTGTTTTCTATGTTACTAGAGGTTGTCAGAGAAATGATGAACTTAATGGTATGCCAAATTCTACCTTGAAACTTCTCAAAAATATTTTTTGGGTGAAAGATACTTAGTGTTTTCTATTTTTCAAATTCTTTGCATCAGATTTTGAGCTTAATTTTATTGGTGAAGGTTTCATTTTGAATTTGTGGGTTTTTAAAAATTTATCTGACCATCACTATGAAGTCTTATTCCCTGCCCATACGGAAAAGGCTCAGTGGAAGAAATCATTTCCTTGCTATCAAAGCGTGGAAAGCCCTGGATGTTACAGACCATTGGCATGAGGATAGTATCATGAAAGATTTTACCGTGGTAGATCAAATATTGCCTTTGGCCATTTTATAACTAAACAAGCATAAGAAGGTCACAGATCTACCCATGAACATTTAACGGAAATGCCTCTGCCTTTGAAATGCATTTCAAACACAACATCTCTTTCATGAAATTGAATGAGAACTGATAAGAAAAAAACAGGGGGGTTTTTCTGAAGAATTTTAGATGAAGCATTGTTTGTTTGTTTTTTAATAGCATCTAGATCAAGGTTTGGAAATTAAATCTAACACCTCCTTGGTTTCTTTTATTGATTGCTGCCTTGTGGTCTTTTTCTCTTAATAGAGCTCATTGTTTGATTAGTATGGTGTGTGTTATGCTCAGATTTTAATGGAGTTTAACCCATTGCTTCTTTCTTCACATTGTATCTGCATTGGTTTACTTGACCAATCTATTCCAGGGACACAAGTGAATAGCAATATACTAGCAGACAGCAGTCATGTCTTAGAAACCTGGAAGGAATGTTCTGTGCTGCCACTCCTTATAATAGTTAGAGGTCCTACTGCTTGCATTTCAAGAGCTGTTGCGTTTTTGAGATGGATAAATTGTGTAAGTTCAGCTAAGGAAACTACACTAGACATCATGATGATGAGAAAGTTGAGGATCACCTAAGGATAGTTGAGGATTTCTGGAAACCTCATAGTAACAAGAAGTTAAGTTTATAAAGCAATAAGGAAACCACTATTTGTTTGCTTTACTTTTTAAATTGGTTCACCTTAAAATTCAAACTGATCTGAAAATAGGTTGATCACTGGTATTACCCTCTTTGGCTTTGGAGTGCTTCATTTTGACTCGTTTGCTATCTGACATCCTCAGTCTCAGCCCTTATTATACTGATGGGTTTCAATGTGTCATTTCAGAGGTTTTCCCTATGAAATATTCGTGGACAGAATACTAAAATAAACGTTCCCTATCCTTTATAAAGCTATTGCTGGCAGATAGCTTATTACTCGCAATGAGTGATTTATCCTTTGCCCTTTTCCATTCATTGTGTAATTTGTTTGTTTTATGCTTCTGGAACATGGTGCTGTTTATCTCAGAATGGTAGAAATGTCCATCTGGTAGCTTCTAAAGCATATTTCAAGCATTCTGGTGATCAGACTCGTGTATTTGTCTCAATTTACAATTAAGACAGAGTATCTGTGGAAAACACAGCTGGCCACATACACTTTAGGGAAGGAAGAATGGAAAATAATTTCAAAATAAACTGCAATCTTTTTAGATTAGAACATGTTAATGGATAATTCCTATATGAATTTATTTGAAATGCATGTTTTGTTCAATTTGAACAAAATGTACTTTGTCCAGAAGCTTTTTAAAGCTTCTGTATTAATTATTCATAAATACATAAATATGAGAGTTGAATGTTAGGTAATGCCTCCATTTCCATAATTTTAGTTTAAAGTAGGGATATTTTAATAAATGAAACAGGACAACGGTCTTTGAAGTATTTTGTTACCTATATGTACTTCTGCACATAATCACCACTATTTACTGCCTACTTCTGCCCATGATGGACAAGTTCCTTCAGCTGCCATGAAAGAACTCCATGTTTCTTCAACTAGGTCCTAACAGTTCTTTCTATCTCTTCATTTGAGTCAATGTTCACAAAGATATTCTTTCAGTTTTGGGGGAAGATGGAAGTCTGATGGCACCAAATCTAGACTTGGTGGCTAATGGAGCAGATGATGAGATCCAATGTTGAATTGCCTCTTGGCATTCTTGGCATTGTAAAGTGTAAGGCCCAATATTGTCATGTTGTAACAAAATATATTCCTCGTGCTTCTGAATCCTGGCTAATTATTTCAAAATGTTGAATGTTATATGAAGTGATCTGAGTGGATAGGAGAGAAGAGCATTCAAAGAAATCCATGTGAATAGCATCAGGATCCCAAAAAACTTTCCTGCCAAAGCCTGGATATAGAATTTTTTTTTCAAGAAAGGAAAGTTTATGATAATGTCCAGTGGGCCCACACTTTATTTTGAAGGACAATGTTTTGTTGGCTATCACACTGCTGTGAAGAATTCCTCACCATCTTTCCCATAGCATGACAACAATTGCAGAAAAACAAATCAGTTCTTGAAGGATTCATCTCTATTATCAGGATGAGAAGAGCTAATCTTGTACAAACCTTCCAATATTGATGAATATTCCTCAAGTGACCCCTAGGTTCCTGTGAAATGCCAAGTCTAACAGCAATTTCCCTTAGTGTGAATTGCCCTTAATCAGTTCATCAATCTTTTTCATGTGAAACTTGTTTGTTGCTGTCCTAGATCATCCATTTCATTCTTGATTATGCACATTAGTTCTTCCTAGCTCCCCATCATCATCATTATTATTTTGGCTAAGTGAGGGAAAGTAGTCGCGCAAAGCATTTAATCAACCTGCATTTGATAGTGAATTCTAACAGGACAGACTCCTTCAGTGGTCAAAAATTTAATCACAGCACATTACTTAAAACACACTGACAAGTACTCACTGAAGACTTCCATACCCCAAACAGGAGCAACTCAACCTTCTCTCAGAGCAGCTTCTCGCTCACTGAAGTAAAAAAAAAATCATGATAAAGAACATGTGAGAGTTCTGTTATCTGTTGGAAACTTAAAACATTGGACGCATTATTCTTTTTCATTTAATCTTTGTGTGTGTGTGTGTGTGATTATTTCAGTCATGTGTATTAAGCTGCTCAGAATCAGCTGAACTGTGAAATGGGGGTGGCAAATAACTTTTTGATAAATAAAGCAAATAACTAACTAACTAACTAAATAAGTAAGTAAGTAAGTAGAATGGTCATATGTTTTAGAATCATATGTTTGGAAGGAATGTCAAAGATCTTTCTACTCAGCCCCCTGACCAGTGAAGGAATCTTCATACCATCTTGGAGGATACCTTTCAGGGGAAGTGAACTCTATCTAGCACTATGGTATTGACATTTGAAAGACTGGATGGTTTAAAATAGAATGTACTGATGTACAATTTATATACATTAATTTAGTTATTTCCCTTTAGTCCTTTAAGGTCAGGAATATATATTATTTCAATTGTTGCTATCATCATCATCATGATATACACTGAGAGTTTACGCACTACACAAATTCCTTGTGTGTCCAATCAAACTTGGCCAACAAAGTATTCTATTCTATTCTATTCTATTCTATTCTATTCTATTCTATTCTATTCTATTCTATCCTATCCTATCCATGCTAGTATACGTAGACAGCCATAGCAGTCTAAATGTTTTATTATGATTTTGGAGTCATCAATATAATCTATTCATCATGCAGATGTAACTAATTGTGACTTACACCCAGATGTCTAATGTAGAATAGTTGCCCATCTGTGAATAAAAAGTAAATCTTTTTTCCCAAGCAAAAAAACTCACAGGATCTTCATTAGCAAGTTTAGTTAAGGGGAATGTGTTACAAAAATCCCAGCAAATGAAGTATTTTCCCTTTAGACCCAAATATTGATGGGTATTAGGCTAGAATTCTCTGAGTATTTTTCTCACAGTTTTACAGTGCAACAGCAGGAAGAAAGGAAATTTTTTCTCAAATCTGGGGAGGTCTGTAACTATGGATATTTTTTTTAATAACAGCCATCTGAATCCCTATCATCCTAAGAGTTGACCCATAAAATAGGATATGGTTTTAAGCATGGGGCCATTCACATAGTTCTACAATAACATTTGGAAGTGATGGAAAAACATGCACAATGTTCTAATGCAATAAAAAATTGAAAAGGAAAAAAAAAGTATTTTAGAATAGGGGCTGATCAATGAGTAATTGACCAATGCACAAAACATATTACATAAGAATTTTAATAGAATTATTGGATAAGAATTCCATAATTCAATAATAATGGAATATGTGGCATTAGTGTTTAAAAAAAGTCAAAATCTGAGATGATAGATATTATATGATGATTGATGATGATGATAGATATATGATGATGATTGATGATGATGATGATGATGATGATGATGATGATGATGATGATGATGATAAAAATAGGCAGACAGGCAGATAGACTATCAATGAAAACTATATCTAGAAAGCCTGAAATTGTAGAGTTGATGGGAGGAAAGGCTAATGTGAGAATGGATTGAGGACACAGGAGGAGGAAGGGAAGGTGAAGTTGTACTATGAGTCTGGAAAAATGCCAAAAAGAAAAAGAGCTATTTTCTTCCTTTGGGTCCTGCAAGCTGGTATGTTTTGTATTATACAATTGTGAAGGGCTGGCTGAAGGGACAGGATTGGAATTAGTGATAGCTAAAAATATGAAATGTTCAAGAAAGCCTTCTTGAATGCATTTGGGTGAAAATTAGAAGAAAAAGATATAGGTTTATACTACAGGCCACTCAACCAAGCAGAGGAAATAGCCTTTTTTTTTTTGCTAGTTGGTTAGCTAAGGTATGCAGAAAACATACCACTCTACTAATGGGGGACTTTAACTATCTGACATCAGCTGGAATTAAATTATGCAACAAGAGGAAGATCAAACAGGTTCCTGATGTGGCTAGCTGACAATTTTGTCATTCAAAAGGTAGTAAAGGAGGTAACCAGAGCATTTACTGGTCTTAATTCTTACTAGTAGAGATGAATGATAGTAGAAGTAGAAGTTGTAGGAGCTTTGGACGAGAGTGAATATAATGTAGGCACAAATTATTAAACAAAGTCAAACTACTATCTTAGACTTAGAGTTGACTTCAACAAACTAAGAGAGAGATTAGGAAAGATTCCATGGATGGAAATACTAAAGGCAAAAATAATTCAAGTTGTTTGGGAATCTCTGAAAAATGAGTTGAAAATGAAAAATAAAATACTACAGAGAAAGAAAACCCTATGAAACCAGCATAGTTGCACAATGAGCTCTCTATGAAAGGACAAATATAAAAATGGAAAGAGGGGCATATAACTAAAACAGAATACCAACAACCCAAATTTGCAAAGATGAAATCAGTAAAGTTAAGGCTCAAAATGACTTGCAACAAATGCCAAAAATAACAAAAAAGTTTATTTAGATATGTAAGGAACAAGAAGAAAGTTAAGGAAGTGATCAGTCCACCAATGGCAGAAGCTGGCATGAAAGTGACGCTTAGCAGGAGAAAGCAAAACATATGCACTGGAGACAAATTCCTTGTATGTCCAACTACACTTGGCCAATAAAGTATTCTATCCAGTTCAAATCACCAGGATTAGATAGTTTGCATCCCAGGATTCTAAAGAGGCTGGCAGATGTGATATTGGAATGTCTGAGCAGAATCTTTCAGAAATACTGGAAAAGAGCCATGTGGTTCCAATTTTTAAAAAGGAAAAAAGGCGGATCCATGAAACTACAGATCTATGAGCTTGACGTTAATATCCAGGAAAATCCTGGAAAAGATAATCAAGCAGTGGTTTGTGAGAATTACCTAGAAATGAACAAGGTGATTACCAGCAGCTATTCTTTGGAAGATAAACTCAAGATTCAGAAGGGTTTTGACAGACTTGAGCATCCTAGGCAGCATGATTCAGTTCAATAGTAAGAAAAGTAAGGTCCTGCAAGAAAAACCAAATGCATGGCTATACAATAGGCAATACTTGGCTCAACAGTAGTAACCATGAGAGGGATTTAGGTGTCCTAGTGGATCACCATTAAGTAACTCATTAAAGTTCAACCTGGAATTAATTAAAATTATTTACAGTAAAAACAATTGCTCAGTGAAACAGCTTGTCTCCTGGACTTGTGGCTGTTCCATTGCTGGAGGTTTTCAAGAAAAGATTGGACAACCATTAGTCCAGGATGATATAAGGACTCCTGTTTTAGAGAGGGGGATTGGACTAGACAACTTCCAAGGATACTTCCAGCCCTGTGATTCTACAATTGTAAACTTAAATGGGAGGAATTTCTAGTTGATATCAATTGACTGGATTGCACCGAAGTCTGAAATTAGGAAGGCTGTTGCATGCTGAGAGATGATTGTGCAATATAAGGCAGGACATTTATATCCAGCCACTGACCACTGGCTGTCTTGTAAGAAAACTGCATGGAATAAAACTAAATTCTAGTCAAAAGAATTTATCTTCCCTTTTGAAAAAAAAAAATACTAAAGAAACTTCCATTTTGTTATATTGAATGGGAATGGCAGGAACATTATCTTACAATGTTAGGGTCCAAAATTTTATTGTTTTCCAAACAACTGAGAAAATCAAGTATGATAGATACAACAAGCTCCAAAGGTTTAATTCCTGGAAAAGATATGAATATTTTTTTTACCTAAATAGCAGAGCAACTTGTTTTTATCTTAACAGAATAACAGTTGGAAGAGATCTTGTTTTATCATTGCACTGCGTTCAATTCCATTAAGAAACTTTATAAGTTTGACATTGCCTGTACCATTAGAGAAAAAAAAGAGCTGTATTGATGTTGGGGAAGCTATTGTATAGCTTTTGTTTGATTATATGCAATATTTTATAGTCAGATTGTGTTAATGGAGCAAAAGGTAAGAGCTAACTCCCATGAGAAAAAAAAAACAAAGCTAAAAGGTCAAGTGCTAGGACAGAATGTCCTCATCGTGTAAATGTCAAACTGGCCAAACCAGATAATTGGAAAGTTTATTATTTGATGCAATTCATGAATAACACACTGATAGATTATATGACAGCCCATGTTTTCTTTTTAATTTAATATCTGGGCAGGAGGGAAGGAATCAATATTTGTAATATGATACAGACACAACACCATGTTATAAATTTAGCATTTCTAGATGTTCATCAAATCTTGAATGTCTCTGTCAAACTGAGCTCATATTTTTATGTTGACATTTTATTATCAGAAATCAGAATGCAATGAAAAATATTAAGAAAGGTACATAGAATAGTGCAGTTAAATATTTAGCTCTTTTTCCCCCTTTAGTTCTTTTAGTAATTCTTCTGTAAAATGTTTAATTTATATGTTATTTTTGCTATTTTTAAGCACAAAACCTGGATCAGAATTGATGTAGCAAATGAAAACCTAGACTATTCTGACTCCTTCATGTTTTACTGAAGAGTACCCTAGAGTTAGGCCAATATCTGCTGGGGACTTCTTTAGATTTGAAGATGTCGGCACAGTGTCCATCTACTGTAAAAAAAAAGGGGGGGGCAGTAGTATGCTGGAGCTAATAAGAAACAGTAGTAAAAATAGAGATACGAATATTACAATGCCCTTATATCATTGGTAGCCCTGCATCTGGAATATTGTGTGCACTTCTCATCACTTCACTTCAGAAAATATACAGTGGCACTAGAGAAGGTACAGAAGATGGCAGGTATGATGATAAACAGGCTGGAGTAACAGTTGGCAACAGTTGGCAGCAATTGGGAGTTTTAGATTAGAAAGAAGGTAAATTATAGGGGACATGATTAAAGTGTACACAATTATATGTATAAATTCTGTGGATAAAGAAGATAGTGTGAACCTATTTTCCCCTTCCAAAATAGTAGAACTAGAGGTCATCTAATGAAACTGAATCCTGTAAGAATCAGGAGAGAGAAAACTACCTTTTTTTTTTTACACAATATGTAATTAAACTTTGGCATTAGCTACCACAAGATTTAGTGCTGGCTACCAGTTCAGCTGGTTCAAAGAAAGGTTGGTCTTATTCATGAAGTCATGGGGACCAATGGCTATTAGCTTTGATGGCTACTCTGAAGACAATCTGCTGGGAGATTAGTGGGCTTTGCTGTGCAGTTGGTTGGCCACTGTGAGAAGAGATTGCTAGACCATTAGATAAAAATCTGAATGGAAAAACCCTGCCAGGTTTTTAGGAATATTAAGATATTAAATCAGGTGTTTCATAAGCAAGAGATATTTACATGACTAGAATTAAACACGATGGAATATGTAAAATGGCCTTGATTAAGGGGAGGTACATGTAAGCATGTACATTTCAATTAAACTACAAATAGATGGTTATGTCTTGCTGGAAGCAATATATCTGGTCCCTGCTACTCCTTTACATCTGCAATTTGGTTTGTTAATAGAAGAGAGGTTAACATATATAAATAAAAGAACAATCACTATTTCCTCAGATATTTGCACTGGTTTGTAAGTATGCCAGACTAAACCTGATTGACCATTTTATTTATTTATTTATTTATTTTCACATTTATATACCGCCCCATTCCGAAGACTCGGGGCGGTTTACAGCTTAT
>JANHFL010006198.1:63702-78388 GCA_032468155.1 Oxyrhabdium leporinum
CTCTCTCTCTCTCTCTCTCTCCCTCTCCCTCTCCCTCTCCCTCTCCCTCTCCCTCTCCCTCTCCTTCTCCTTCTTTCTCCCTTTCCCCCTTTTCTGGTCCTGATTCAATAGCAAAAGGGCCTTTAATAAAGAATTGCAAGGAATAAAACCTGTTGTTTCAATTGTTACACGCCACTCAGAGTTGCTTTGTGTGAGATTTTTTCTTCTTCTTCCTAGAGCAGGATCCATTATTTTTCAGATCAACCTAATGCTGATCCATTAGTTGAAACAGGAATTGACCAATTGGGCTTATAGCTGAAGTCTGATATCAGTTCGGAAAGAGTGATTGACCCAAAGTCATCTAGTTAGCTTTCACGTCTAAAACAGGACTAGAACTAAGAGTCTTCTGGTTTCTAGCCTGGAGGCTTAACCACTAAATCAAACTGACTCTCCTTGTGTGAAATGGGTGACCATATAAATATGATTAATAAAGAAAGCTTCCCCCCCCCTTCAATTCAATCATGTCCAATTTTCTGAGACTGCCTGGACAAATTCCTGCAGTTTTCTTGGCAAGGTTTTTCAGAAGTGGTTTGCCATTGACTTTTTAACAGATTAACAGGGTTGGAAGGGACCTTGTAGGTCATTTAGTCCAACCGCCCACCAAAGCAGGAGACCCTACACCATTTCTGACAGATGGCAGTCCAATCTCTTCTTGAAAGCCTCCAGTGTTGAAGCTCCCACAACTTTTAAAGGCAAGCTTTCCATTGGTTGATGTTCTCACTGTCAGAAACTTCCTCCTTATTTCTAGGTTGAATCTCTCCTTGATCCGTTTACATCCATTATTCGTCTGGCCTTCAGGTTGACCCCCTTCTCTCTGTGACAGCCCCTCAAATATTGGAATATTGCTATCATGTTTCCCTTAGTCCTTCTCTTCACTAGACTATCCATGCCCAGTTCCTGTAACTGTTCTTCATATCTTTTAGCCTCCAGTCCCCTAATCATCTTTAATCGTCTCTTTCCCAAGAGCTGAGAGAAAGTGACTTGGCCAAAGTCACCCAACTGGTTTAATGCCCCAGCGGGACTAGAACTTACAGTCTCTCAGTTTCTAGCCTGATGCCTTAACCATTAACACCAAACTCATGATAAATAAAGCCCATGATAGAGCTAGTTTCTGCTCTGAATATCTAAATCAACCGTCAGAGTGAATACAATTTGTTGGGATTTAATTGTTCTAATTCATCTCAAAATGCTACCAGAAAAATATGCGAGAGCAAACTATTTTTCCATTACTGTCAACATCTCTGGCTGGTTTGGGTAATATCTGTGACCTAAGTTTGATAAAAATCGACGTTGTAACCCGCAAAAGCATGTTTATGGTTTTTATGTTTCTGCATCTGAGGCTTATGCATGAGAGAATGTTAGTTTCATGGCCTGAAATAAATCCCAGGGATAAATGGTGCAACATGGATTTAGGAATTTGGATCTCTGCAATTGGAAGCATTAAAAAAACAACAACAACCAGGAGGCAGGAAAATAGATCATATATAGAAAAAGTGTCAATGAAATCCTTTAGGTAATATTTTATACAAATGAAAGCACAAGAATTCATATGCCAGCTTGAACGTATCAATCTTCTCTTCCATTATTTTCTAGTTTCATTTCTTAAAAGTTTTTGCCAAATTATTTTTGTGCAATGCTGGTTCAGAATATGCACCTTCTGAAACAGACAATCTACAGAATTCTGCTGGCATTTAACTGGCATTTTTCTTCCATTGTTAAATATCTGGGAGGTGTTAGATGGCCAAATTAAAGTCAGAATTCTTAAACTGATAGCTGAATGATTTCCCTTACTCTGCTTTCTCTTCAGATAGCATAAATCTCTTGGTTTGCGGCTTAATTCTGACTTACAAAATAAGGGCACTATAAGCAGTGGTAGATTGACTGCTCCAATAAGAGAAAGATTTGATTCTCCTATTCTTGGATGGTGAAATTCTGCTCTTCTTAATGTAATGTGAAAGGGGCTTTAATAGTTGCATTGAATATGCAATCTCTGATGTTGTCATGGCAAAAATATTTGTTTTGTGAAGGTATTCAGTTAATGAGGAAATATTTAGCATTCTGCAGTGAATATCTGTCCTGTAGCTTCAGAGATGACAGGACAGCAATTCTGAAACATTTTTCAAAGTTTTTTTTTAATCTATCATTATAATGCAAAACAATAGCTACCGCATCTGGTTTCTGAGATAAACTGGCAACAGAGGTGTTATGCTTGAAATAATAAACTTTGCATATCAAATTATTTTATTATATATTTTGGGTGAGGAGGGACAGATAAATAATTCTTTAATGTGAAATTCAACTTTTTTTTTTCTGTTGTATCTAGTGTAATAAAATGTAAGTAAATGATGAAACGTAAATGCTGACCTGTGGGAAATCCTTTTGCCCTTTACCATGTGCCAATGTCAACATTGGTGTTGTGCCCAACCTTTCTTCACATAGGGATTGGTACTTTGAGCTCCTGAAAGAAGACAGACAACAGTCCCACTAGAGAGAGCAGACAATTGGGGGAACTAGGCATATCTAGTGTAGCAAAGAGAAGAGTTAAGGGGACATGATAGCTGTGCTCCAGTAGTTGAAGGCCTGTCATGGAGAAGAAGAGATTAACCTATTCTTCAAAGCAACCGGAGGGTAGGTCAAGAAGCTCATTAAAGAGAGATCCCGCCAAGAAGTAAGGAGAAATTTCCTGAATCAGTGGAACAGCTTGCCTCCAGACATTGTGAATGTGCCATCACTGGAGGTTTTCAAGAAGAGGTTGGACAACTATTTATCCAGAATTGTACAGGGTCTCCTGCTTGACCAGAGGGTTGGACTAGAAGATTTCAAGGTCCCATCCAACCCTATTATTCTATATTCTGTTCTCTAAATCAACTCTAAAATAACTTTTATTGAGATTGGCTATAATAATATAATCTTGCAAGTTTGATTGTGCTGTACCTCCTCCTTATAGTTCAGTGAGTTAGGGAGGTGTCTACATGAGGTGTTTCCAAACATTACCTCATAGTTCTGGATGTAAAAATGCTTCAGCACTGTTTGCCTAGGTAATGGTTCCTGCATTCTCCAGTCAATGTCACCTTCTGTTTACACTGTAGCAGGACATAACACTAATAAATACACATGTGTGAATGCACAGATAAACACTGAAAAACCAATTTATAAGGTAAGCGATTTGTCTTTTTTGCTTTCTTGCCCCAAACTCCATAAAGAATACAGGCTAAAAACAATTCACAATCAAGACTCAAGTTTATGACACTTCTCCAGATGGAACTCTAATCATATTGACCAAAACGCCCAAGGAAAGAGCTATGTTTGCATTGCCTTAATGTTGTAATAGGAATCAAAAAACAAAACAAAACAAAACTGCCCAGGATGTTGGATGACGCCAAAGAGATATTAAATGAAATAAAATGCATTTTATCCACAGTTCTAGAAAACAAGAATAGAAATGACCTGATGTTATGTGTAATTAGGGAGACAAAGAGCAGGATTTTAACATGTGAGCTTAGCTAAGCAGATGTCCACGTAGCATTAGCAAATCGTAATTTCTTTTAATTACACTTGGATGAAAAGGAAACTGAAGTTTAGGTCCTGCTTGACTGAACTCTAATCTTAGCATGGTTAGCTGGCATTTTCTTTATGTACGTTCCTTATTCTTGGCTGTCTTGTTAAAAATGTATTGGCTTGGGATCATGGGATGACAAAAGGAAGCATTAAAATGATTTTACGTTTAACCATTTAATAGCGCTTTATTAGTATTATGAAAAGACATACATTTTACTAGTAATTATAGACTGCTAGTTTTCAGACTCATAAAATATATGAACCTAGATCCAGGAACTGGGGGGCACAGATTGTTATAAATATGTTAATACCACAACCTTTGTACTTGTAGTATTTGCATTATTATGTCATCTCAGAAATGTTATTAATTTAGTGTCCTAACACTGTTACATACACCATACACAAGGCTTATGTTAACAGTTGCTAGCAATATTTTTTTTTTTGAACAATCATTATTGTTCTGCTTCTTCTTTAAGCAGTCTCCTGTAGGCATAAATGAATGAAGCACCCTCTAATGCCACTCAAATCACCAAAACATTTGCCAATGTCAATCAAGCTAAAGTATCTGCAGGACATGATTATTCACACTGTTGTGGCTGCCATCTTGAGTTTTTACCACAGCCTATGGAAACCCTTGTAATCAAGAGAGGCCTATCTCTCCCTCTGTTTTTAACCTTCTTCCAGCAGGCAGAAATTGACTTATTTATTGCTATAAGTATATGTCATTTTACCAGTTTATAAACACAATTTATGCATGTGTTACCTACATAAAATGAGGAAGGCGAATTAAACATTAAATAGAAAATAAACAATACAATTTTATATACTAGAATTTAGGAATTTGTAGCTGTCCTTCAGATGCAGTTGAATTATAAGATGCAGAAGGTCATCCAAAAGCATGCTAGAAATCAGTAACGTGTCCAGGACTTTCCAGCCATCAATTGTATCCCATTACTTGGGAATGACGCAAAAAACCTCCCTTCAGATATTAACATAAAATGACCGCAGGGCTGAAAAACTAAAGGCTCTCCATGATTACAGTCTGATCAGTTAGTGATCAACCTGTCAGGCATAATAAATGTTCCACCTTCCTCTACATTTTAATATGAACATTTTCTATAAAGGCCAGAGGGAAAGGTGAAATTGATATTTAATTTATATGAATGGCTTTAGATACAGTTCCAACAGAAATCAAATGACAAAAGTAAAGCTCTTTTTCTAAACACACACACACACACACACACACACACACACATACAGTTTTGGACCTTATACCACTGAAAATTTGAATTAGATTTCTTCACCTCTTTTTCATCGTATGAATTTTCACAGTTATGGTTGGGACATTTGTAATGTTTGGCATTAGAGGCAAATAATCCATCCCCCATTGTTCAACAGTGGCTGTAAAATTATATTTTGTATTTTATTTTTCTTATGTGCTTACAAAAACTATGAATCATATTGAAAGATAACTGAAGTGTTTTAAAATAATGGACTTGAACATTGAAATAGTATAATTGTATACATCACTTAGAGCTATGAATCAAAATCAGAATAAGACAAGCAATGTAATAGCAATGTGGTGTATATTAGTAAAAACCTTCCGGAATAATAGTAAAAATATTTCCCCAAAATATCTTGAATGACCCTAAGGGACTACCTTCTGTAAATAAGGGGTCATGTTCATAACACACCTTGCAAACAAAGAACTGACTGGTTACTTTTGATATTGTCAATTTAACAAGATTATAATGCCACACAGGGCTCTGTTGAAGTGAGAAGCCCCTCAGGAAAGCTAATGTTGTTTTCAAAGATTGATTTCCAGACAGTCTGAACTAGGGGTGGGCTTCAAATAATTTAGCAACTGGTTCTCTGCCCGGTTGCTGGGTGGGCGTGGCCATGGTGGGCGTGGCCTAGTTTCCAGCCTTCTGGAACTTCTGGGAGGCTTGTTTTTTGCCCTCCCCGAGCCTCCGCACAGGCCCTGTACTTACCTGCAATCCAAAACAGGTCACGCAGGAACTCCTGGGAACGGAGGGGCAGAGTGGGCAGGGCCAGCCAGGGGTGGGACCTACCGGTTCATCGAACTGGCCATGAAATTAACAAAGGGTTCGCCCGAACCAGTACGAACCGGTAGCAGCCCACCCCTGGTCTGAACTGCTTCAGAAAAAGCAATGTCCAGATCACTCTCCTACTTCTCAGAAAAACTTTCCAGCATTAGAAAACTTTGAATTATTTTATGGCAGAAATATAAAGTTTTGGGCCACATGGTCTTTTAATAACCCTTTTTACTGTAAACTTTTGTTAACCTTTTTTTGTGCATTACAAGATAGTCTAGAGAACCAAGCGTGAGATTTTCACCTTTCTCAGTCAAATGAAAGGTGTTCAAAACATTCTAAGCTCAAACATGCCAAGCTCTAAATGTTCCAAGCTCAAATTCAAAAGCTTCGTTTTGTGGGTTTTTATCCAGTACTTGATATAAAATGAAACACTTTGTTTCTATGTTTCTCCCTTGTGGAACAATGGAGACACAAAAGAGGAGCACATTATTTACTCATGCTAGGGCCACAAATTTCACAGGGAATTACAGCTTATACTGACTGCTACATGCCACTCAATGTATAGCAAAACTGACTACAGGATTTTCTATGGACATTCTCAGTCATCCAGGTCTTGGTTGTCCCAAAGGTACTTTTTTCAAGAGGCAACTGGACCATCTGGTTTTTCTTTGAAGATGTTTCACTTCTCATCCAGTAAGCTGAAGAAGCTTCTTGGATCAGAAGTGAAACATCTTCAAAGAAAAACCAGGAAGCCCAGTTGCCTCTTGAAAAAGCATGTTTGGGACGACTATAGGATTGTTTTTAAAATTTAAATACAAGTAGCTGTAACTACAATTAAGTGGGGGAAAGGGGCATTTTCCCCCCTTGCTTATGTTGTTTATTTCTTTTCTTTTCTTTTTAAAGTATCTCTGCAGCCTTTTTCTTCTTTTCTTTTTCTTTTTATAAAATGGATATGAGATAACACATCACGTCTTTGTGGTCCTTGAAGAAAAAGGTCTTGATTTCAGTTCCCATTTGCCCCCCACCCCCTGAAAAACCTGAAAACTTAGAAGCTTCATTCCATAAGAACAAAGAGCAAGGAAGGGCTGACTGCTGGGTTTTTGGTTGCAACAGAATGCAAGGAGAGAGGAGGGGATTGGTCCCAGAAATCATCTAGCATCGGCCATTCATTGCCCCAGGTTCTTTCCATTGCACAACTGCTCTGAATCTATCTTATAGGGGAGACAATTGCTTTTACGATGGCTTCCTTCCTGCGAGCTCTTGTGAGAAGGAAATAAACTCTTACAACTTGAACAGGAATTAATTGCCAGCAATACAGTAAACTGGCAAATTAATAATAATAATAACAACAACAACAGCAATAATATTATTTTGCAATGTCACTACCTGGCCTTTAAAACTTTGGGTTATATGGCCAGGGGGGGAAAAAATGTTCCCCCTGCCTTTTTCAAGAGCTGGAACAAAAGTATCAACTGTAATTTAAAAAGTAATTATATTAAAATCAGGAAAAGGGTAATGTAAAATTTCCTATTAATTTTAGGGAGTCAAATGCCAAAAACAATTACAATTGAATAAAATGAGACATTTTTTTACTGATCAAATCATTAAATAACAGACTCCCTTAAAATGCCAAGGGAAAACTGGCTGAGATCTTGTGGCTTACTGAGGCTATGGTCGAAGACAATAGCAATAGCACTTAGATTTATATACCGCTTTACAGTCCTCTCTAAATGGTTTACAGAGTCAGCATATTGCCCCCAACAATCTGGGTCCTCATTTTACTGATCTTGGAAGTATAGAAGGCTGACTCAACATTAAGCTGGTGAGACTTGAACTGCCAAAATGCTGACAGTCGGCCATCAGCAGAATTATCCTGCAATACTGCATTCTAACCACTGTGCCACCATGGCTCTTAGACAGCTCTAAAACTGAGCTTGCCTTGCATAGTTACAGTATGCATAATGTACCCTAAACCTGTGGTACAAATGTTACCAGAAACAATAAAAGCATATCAGAGGCAATAAATAGATATTTCTACAGAAAATAAAATATAACACATCTGATAATCTATTCTAGCTGTTGGTTTGATTATTATTCCTTACATTAGTGGTTGTTTGGATGCATTTTGCTTCTTTCATGCAGATTTCCTGCTGTTAATGAGAAGAAGTTTAGGGAGAATTCAGTTTTGCTCCCTTGTCTTCTCAGAGACTTTAAGGGATCCAATCTGGAGGTCTCTCTGTTCCTTAGATAAACTTGCTTAGAACTCTCCATAATGATATATTTTCCAAGACCATAAACCGTGGAGCTTTGCTAATAATCTCTCTTAAAAGATATTCTTCTAGCACACACATCCTAACTTGTTCTCTCTTCATCTGGAACATCTCTACTTTTTTTTTTTAACTCTCTCATATCTTCCTGAATCTCTCTTCAAGACCAAGGATGAAATTTTCCTACTTTCCTCACTCCTTTCTTGAGACCAGATTTTCCAAACAACTAAACTTTTGTTCCCTGTGCCAAAATGTGGTTTGAGAATTGGGGCCATGTCTGAGATACATTTTAACTGCAAGGTGGGGCCGGGCAAGAAACTCTTCCTTTCTTCCTTCATAATGAAAATCTTTATAGTGGAATGTCTGAGTGAGTGTATGTATCAGATTCTTGCACATTCACTGTAAATGCTCGAAATATTACAACTGAAAATTTCAGGTGCTGAAAAGTTTCAAGCTTTGTTTTCTGTAGTTTAGTTACTTTGTTTTGTAAAACTAAAGCCTGTTTGTTTGAGCAAGATTAATGTTGACTACATGGATACGTGTCTCCCTTAGTCCAGATCTCTTGGTGGGTGGATATTATTCTATATTCGCATGCTAAATGTTTGGATTACACTAAACAGTCTACACGGTGCTGCCCTTGAAGAGAATTCAGACGTTTCTGCTGGTACACAATGCAGTTGTCTGTAGAAGTTCTAAATGGTGTTGGCTATTTGGCATATGTAACATCACTGCTTTGGAAGCTTGCTTTGGTTGACAAGTTTCCGAGTGCAATTCAAGGTACTGGTTGCCACCTTCAAAACTCTTCATGGCTTGGGACTGGCTTACCCGAGGGATTGTATTCTTCTAGTTGTTTCTACCTGTCTGAATGTAACCCAGAAGGATGTCATGCTCTGGGTCCCATCAGCCAAGGAATGTCATCTAGCAGGGAGATGTGCCTTCTGTACTATAGCCTCCACCATCTGGAACATTTTCCGCCAAAGATAAGGATAACCCCAATCCTGCTGTCTTTTCAGAAGACCTTGAAGACTTGGCCAGGCCTGCGGTCCCTATTACATGAACGGTCCCATTTTTGGCTATATTGACACTGATGGAGTACAATATCTCTTGGCTGTGAATTGTATTTTATTTGTTTTTTGTATTGTATTTCTAACTATTTAATTGTTGTTATGATTGTTCACTGTCCAGAATCGTTTATCTGAAATGGGTGGCTACACAAATTGATTGAATTAATGAATCAATAAAATGACTAGCTTGCGTCCACAGTTAGACAATGTTTCCTGTCCAAAGAATGGAGTCGTTCAGCTGTATTTCATCTTACACTTTACAATATCCTTGGGAATTGTGGTATATCCACATTCGAAACTTGAAACGGAACAGCAGTTTAAGGAAAATAGATTAAAAAAATACTCCATTCAAAATAAGCTCCTTTATTTGTGCATTTCTTTTCCACTAAAGCTACAAGAAGACCAATAATCCTGCGGGTTGCTCAGTCCAAATGGAATACAGGACAAGGGGAAAAATAAACAGAACAGAAGAAATCCTTTCATACTTAGCCAGGATATAAAAATAACTAAGCACAAATAAATGTGTATACATCATGGGTAGAAGCAAAACTTTCCCCATCTGCAGTCTTAAATGCATCCTAAAATTATTTTTTCCCCTCTTTAACATTGTTCATTAATAAGAACTAATGTTGGGTGCCAGAAAAATATCAATGGACCAAAAGAAAATGTCCTTACTCCAAGTCAGAATGATTTGGACAAGATAATAATGTTGGTCTCTTGGATAAAAATATTTCTTGTGAAAGGTTAGTTGAAATTTATGGGGTTGTGAATTCAGTGAAATCTGAAAACACATATGTAAATTGTAGGTGAATATTCTTACATAGACATTTGCATGTACAATCAACTTTTCTGTATTTTTTAAAATCTCTATTAATTTAAAATGTCAATTGAAGGTTATGTCCAGGAAGTTTGTTTGTTTGCTTGTTTGTTTTAAACAAACTTGGGTCTCACAGAAGCCATTACCTTCGATCACAATAAGGAACACAAAGTAGAAAAAATGATTTTGCTATACTGGCTTTTCCTATGAGAATTCAAAAACAGTTATACTCTGTCTGAGAAAATGAGAACTCATTTGACCAAATGCTTGCAAATATGCCTTAATTAGCCTGCTTTCCAAATGTTTATTAAACATTTACATTCTTTTTTCATAATGATTTTTTTTTTTTTAATTCAGTCTGTGAGAAGAAGGGAACAGGTAGTAAATTTAGGATTGCTTTGTATGTTAATTTGCAAAGTCTGGGAAGGGTTTGTAGATGCAGGACAGTAGACAGAGGGAGAAATGCTTAAATTAAAAGAGTTTCATTGGACTTTACTGTTGAGTCGTGCCTCAGTTGCTTAAAATAATAATAATAATAATAATAATAATAATAATAATAATAATAATAATAATAATAATAATAATAATAATAATAATAATATTTACCAATTGTCTTACAATCTAAAAAAACTAAGAGACAGAACAAAATCTGTAGAAGAATGGAAAAATGATTTGCTCTTAACAAAAACATCAAATAACTTCGGGGAAAGTAGAATCTCGTTGAAGCTTGTCTTTCGGTATGAATCATGCTTATGCCAAATCTTCTCCTTACAGTGAAAGTAACAATTCAGCACCAGTTGGTGGTTGAAGAGTTGTAAAGAAAAACCTCATAGGCCAATGAATGCCCTCCAATCTTCTTTTCCTCATCTTTAAATTTCTGTCTTGAATAGCATTAATGACTTGAATAGTGACATTATAGACTAATGCCCCACATAGTCACTAGGATCCCATAGACTGATATTATATTAAGGATACATACATGCCCAATTGTTTATTGTATATTGTTTTCAAATATATTGATTGAATTGTATTGGCTGAAAATTCTTAAAAGAGATTCTGTTTGAACATGACCTCCATTTTCTTTTCCAGCTAAGGACTCAAATTCCTGGCCAAGGATTGCATTGAGTTAGGTTCAAATGTATGTTTAGTCCTAATAATCACGGAGAGTTTGAGGCATCATAAAATTGATATGAATGTCATAGGATAATGGAGTTGGAAGATATCAGAAAGATCATCTAGTCCAACCCTCTATAATCACTGGAGAGGTCACTTCCAAGCATCTTCTTAAAAGCTTACAGAGAAATCCCAGCTTCTAAGGACAGACAGTTTCACTGATCTTACCATTAGGAAACTTTTCATTCTATTTAAACAAAATGTAGATACTACAACTTGCACCCAATACTGCCACAGAAAACAATTTCTGATGATCTTCCCTCTGGCACTATTTTACTGTATATACCAGGATATGTCCTCACAAATAGGATATAATACTTTCAATAGGAACATGGGATCTTAATATTATAAATCAAGGCACAGATTCCATACATCGTCCCCAAAATTATTTCACAAAGTCCATAGTATTTTTTTTAAAAAAACAACACTTTGTTTTCAAAGTGTCACAACATTATTAAAACTGTCCATCTTGACAGATTTAAAAGCCAAGTAACAGGAGAGAAAACCTGCATGAAATGAGAACATTCATTTGACACTGCTTTTCAGAAATTCTGCTCCTGTTAAATGGAGAATCATTTTATTTTTTTCAGTTGTCAAGGGGATCTTTTTTAAAGAGGGCAGTTTTGTTTTGGTAGCCCAGTTAATCAGATTATTATATTCATTTTATGTTTTCATTCCATGCCTCATTTTTAATTGTATTCAGCTGAAATTGACCTTTCTGCCTTCCATCAGATTGCATTAGTAGTGCCTTATGTATATGTTAATCTGAAGCTAATAAATAAATAAAACAGATCCAGAAAAGGGCAATTTGCATGAGGAAGCAGATTTTGTAACTATCGCCTTTCTTAAACCTGTGCATGTTATTAAGAATGTACAATAGAGAAATAAACTGTATCCAGTTGTTTATACAAAATTGTATAAAAATATGCAAGTACCCTGAGAATTTATGATCACAATTAGTCTTTTTTCTTTCTTTCTCCCATGCATGATAGATATATACTCCCTCCAGCACTTCAATGTTCAAAGTTTTACAAATGGCCAATGTGTCTAAACTTATTTTCTTGCTAAGAAATAAGAAGAGAGGCATTTTCTTTAAAACCTTGCAGTGAAGATAATGATTGTAGTTAAAATAAACAACATATTCTGAAATATGATTTTTAAGCAAATGGATTGCTAAATGCATTCAGCATTTTAAAAGGGGGAGGCCAGTTTAGATGACAAATATACATATCATTAACGTTTCTGTAATCCCCTAAATCTGAAATTGCTGTCAAAATCATAAAACCATCATTAAGAACAAATGGGTTTTGAGAGAAAAGCCAGTTTGGACTAGAACGTTCTTCCTGATTGAATGTAATCTTACCATTCAGGTTTTGATTAAATAAATAAATAAATAAATAAATAAATAAATAAATAAATAAATAAATAAATAAATAAATAAATAAATAAATAAATAAACAAACAAACAAACAAACAAACAAACAAATCCTGTTACTATGATTTGATTATTTCAGGAAACACCCTGAGAAGGTTGATCAAAAAGTCAAACCTGTTGTCTCCTTTCAAATTATATCTTGGCAATTTGCCACTTGGAATACTGCATCCAGCCACCACAATATGAAAAAGATCTTGAGACTCAGAAAGAGTGAAGACAAGAGAAACAAATATGATTAGGGGTCTGGAGGCTAAAATATATAAAGAACAGTTACTGGAATTGGGTATGTCTAGTTCAATGAAAAAAAGGACTAGGAGTCACAAGATAGCAGTGTTCTGATATCTCTGGGGCTGCCACAAAGAAGAGGGAGTCAAGCTATTCTCCAAAGCACCTCAGGACAGGACAAGAAGCAATGGATGGAAACTAATCAAGGAGAGAAGCAACTTAGAACTAAGAAGAAATTTCCTCACAGAACAATTAATCAGTGGAACAACTGGCCTCCAGATGTTGTAAATGTTCCAATACTGGAAGATTTTAAGAAGAGATTGGACAACCGTTTGTCTGAAATGGTATAGGATTTCTTGCCTAAGCAGGAGATTGTACTTGAAGACCTCCAAAGTCCCTTCCAGCTTTGTTATACTGTTATAACTGTGATGCTTCTATTTGTGCCTATTTACAGCTAAATGTCTGTAAAAATATTAATATGAGTTTAAACTTGAAAAGAGAATGCAAAGCATTTACTCTTAATAACAACAAAAAAAAAAGATGTCAGTAGGACACATCACAGCATGCTCTAATGTCTATATTCAAGTTCCAAAGCTGGACTGTTGAAAGTAATAAAGAAGTGTTATTAACCTCAAACGAGAACATAACAATTTTCTATTTGTTAAATGAGCCTGTTTTTTTTTGCTTTTTTTAAAAAAAGGCTCTTGTCCAAATTTGAAAACAAATGCTGCCATTACAATATTGAAAAGGAATGAATTTGGGCTGCTGAGCTGACCTGAGCTAAAAGTAACAAACTATAAAACCACGAATATCTTAACTTACCTTATTATTTGTAGTATATATTTGTGCTCTGGTCTCACTAGGTGTTCTTTAGGACTGGAATAATGCATTCATTTTAAGGCTGCGGAAAACAAGGCAAGAAGGAACTTGGAAAATTTGCATCCCTGGACTGTAGAAGACTGAAGCACATATTCCTTCCCATAAAATGGAGGATCATATATGTCTTCCAGCAGCTGATATTTCTGCAGCACTTTGGAAAGACACAAGGCCAGGAATAGATGGGACCAATTTATACAAGTCCATGTACTTATAGTCTTCTCTGCTTCCTTCTTCTTCCCCTCCCTTTTTTATATCTGCACAATGAAAATTTCTAACCCTGCAGTTGCTGTGGACACTATCAGTAGGCATATTGGAAAGCCAGACCGATGACAATTGTGCAATTTACAATGCACCCTTGAAACCCAGCAACTGCAATACAATCTATAAAATACCTTCTCATAAACGTCTTCAGAGAGGATCTTAATTGCCGTCTGATTTACTACATGCTGAATACCTTCCCTTTGTGCTTGGACAAATTTTGCTGCAGGAGATTTTTCTTTCTTTCTTTCTTTTCTATCATACTTTTATAGGCCAGCTCTGCATGGCTGGCATGCATTTACTAGCTGCATAATTGGTGGCACAATTCTGCTCTCCTAAACATTGTTATCAGTTAATTAAACTTGAAATGCATCTTTGTTCCATAACATGTTTTGTCAGATTGTTTTCCTTATTTATTTATTATCATAAAATTTTTATTTTATGACTGGCAGATTCTCAGCTCTCCAATAATAATGTAAATCAAAACATAAGACTTTAGACTTCATGCAATTTCCTTTTGGTCTCAAAATACGAAACCAGATGTTTCTGGCACGCTAAAGATGCTTTTCATCTTTTTTTAGATGTACTTGGTTGAGTCAAAGTGAATGTATTTTAAAAATCAACTTATGAAAGTTAAATTTTCTTTGTTCATGGGGGTGTAGTCTGGTTCATATTGCTGTAGCAGCAGTAAGAGACCTTTCAGATAACTCACTGAATGCCATTGAAGAATCAAACATATGTGACAGCAGCAAAAGTAGTATTAATAACAGGCCAATTTAAGAATTATGCATGTTTAAACTCTGCAAATCTATAGAATCTTTAGAGGTGGAGGTTTATTATTATTATTATTATTATTATTATTATTATTATTATTATTATTGAGGAGGAGGAGGAGGAGGAGGAAGAAGAGGAAG
>JANHFL010006199.1:0-10348 GCA_032468155.1 Oxyrhabdium leporinum
TTATGTGAACCGCCCCGAGTCCTCGGAATGGGGCGGTATATAAATTTAATAAATAATAATAATAATAATAATAATCTGGTTGCCTCGACTCTACCCCAAATTAAGGGATTACAGGATCATAAAAAAGGGAGCTTGCCTTCTAAATGATTTAAGGTTTGGAGCTGCAAGTGAGCTAGAGAAACAGCAACACTACTAGATTCATTTTGATGGGTATTCCCCATTAGTGCCTGCGTATTCTTTTGTAGCAATAGCATTAAGCTTATATGCCAGCCCCATAGTGCTTTACAGAACTTTCTGGGTGGTTTACCAATGTCAAGATATTGCACCCAACAATCTGGATCCTCATTTTACTGACCTCATAAGGAAAGAAGGCTGGGTCAACCTTGAGCTCTGCCAGGACTGAACTCCAGGCTGTGGGCACAGTTAGTCAGCAATACTGCATTCTAAACACTGCACCGCCAGGGCTCATGTAATCCCTTTCTCTCTAATGAATGTAAATGTAAACATTAATTCCCTTCTTGCTAATTATTCCAGCACTGATATCAGCATTCCAAAGGGTAGTGTAGTGAAGAAAAAGGGCCATAAGATTTGCCCATTTACTCAGCTTCCTCAAGAATCAAGTTTTGGAAAGCTTTCCTGTCATTTGGGCTCACCCAGTTGTTTGGGGTCATATCCTCCTGACATTGTAAACTTAAAGTAAAATCGTAAGCAAATGATTTTCCTCTTAGTGACTGCATTGCTTGGTGACTACATAGCTTAGGAAGAGAGATTACAAAATACTGTAAACAAAAAGAGTCAGGAGGTGTCTGATATCAATTGATTCATTGTTCTAAAAATTCATAGCAACAAACAGGGCCAGGAAGAAATTCCATTAATTGGGATACATGCTATTAAAAATATCCTCTGCTGAAGAGAATATTTCATTGTTAGCATTCCACCTTGATTTGGGGTTTAGGAGAACACATCTGTTGGAAAATTCAATTGGTTATTAAAACACAGCTCATCAAGCCACTCTGTAACTATGGTGAGAAATTTATCCTGCACCCAATTCTTTCATGTGGTTTCAAGGCTTACAGCTTCATCAGTCTATCTCAGGTTTTTCAAACTGTGATCTGTGAGATTCTAGAGTTCCATGGGAACTTGATGGCCCAAAAAAGAGAGAGTTCACTTGAGCACAGCCAAGTTTCTACCATATGGCTTTGCCTCTTGATATGTGGGTCCCTGGAAATTGCTTTCTTTTTTTTTAACTAACTACATTTGAAGATGTAGAACCTGTTAGTAGAAGTGTAGAACCTATTAGTAGAAATTGATAACCCCTGAATATAATAATAATTATACCAAGCAAGTAAAAAAAAAAGTCGACGAGGCAAAATTCACACAATAATATAATTATTATGCAGCTCATAAAATAAACACATTCATGTATTTAATAGCTCTATCTGATTAGCAAGGATGCAATCCATGCCAAAGGAGGGAAAGCTCTCTTTTTCAGGAATTTAGGAGTGTAAAACCAGACAAAATAAAAATTTTGGCCCATAGATGAATATTTCCAAACAAGAAAATCAAGTGAATGAATAAAGGAACTTTCTGGCTTATATGCAAGGTAGCTGAAAAAACAGCAGCATGTGCCCAATGAAACAAATGATTGGGGAAGAAAAGTTTGAAAATCTTTGCATCCACAAAGATTAAGAAAAAACACAAGTAGGTAAATACAAGTAGCAAATCTGCAAGGTATTTATATCATGAATCTTTAAGAGAAATTCTCACAAACTAGAAAATAGGGAATCAATGTTTAGCTCTCTCTTCAAACAAATCCAATCTTACCCAGTTTTTTGGCTCTTTGTAATAAGGAATATAATGCCTGGCACCAGCAGAAATATTCATAAAGCAAACTAAGTTGCTGAAAAGCTCAGTATATAATGGGAATTACGTTGCCACAAAATAAAACAGAGTAAGACGAAAATCAGACCCTTTTTTAAATCTCTAAAATCACTTGTCATTTGCTGGGAGTCTTCCAAAGTCAGAAAAGCACAATAAAAATTCAAGTTGACACACAAGCAAAAACCACAGATCCTTCTTCTTACAGGTCTCATATTAGTTCAATAAAAAGATGTTAATAAATATATCACTGGAATCAGTAATTTAGTTATTGATATTCCATTGCCAATAAAGAGTGGAGAGGGGAGGCAAGGGGAAAGAGGAGAGTTATATTTAGCAACCTCTAATGGATCTTTGCAGATCAGGAGTTAATGAAAAAACTTTAGGCATCTGTTTATAGATAAGATATGGGAAGAATGGATAATTTATTGTATTTTAAGAGAAGGTGATATTATTAAAATTATTAGTTATTAAAGTTATTAAAATTGTTTATATTTGTGATGAAAGGGAAAACTATTTCTTCATAAAAAAATTCTTTATTCTTATTTTTTGTTTGTTTTATTTTTTATTACTTTACTTTTCTGCATTTTCTATTTTTCCGTTTGTATTAGTTTTTATTATTTAATTATACTTTTAATAAAAACCCTATAAAATGATACTTTTTTCACAGAAGATATATTTCTTTATCATAAAACAATATAAAAGTGGGGAGGGAAATTACATATAAAGTACCAGTATGTCAATCATCAATGTATATAAATAATCTATGAGAAATAATAATAACACCTTACCTCCAGAGTAAATGTCAAGTCTTTACCCAAAAAAAATAAAATGAAAGAACAAACATAAAAAGGAATGTGCAGTTACATTCTTTTGATCACCTGCAATTCCAAATGAAAATGAATTCCTGTGTTTCTCCGCTATTCTCCCCCAAGATTGGGTGTCTGTTATAAACTAACATCTTTTCTCAGTTCATAAAAATGAGCTGTTGGATTTTTTTTTCTTCATTCAGCTTCTTTCCAAGCTAGAAGGCCTACCCATCAACTATGATAAAGACTGAGCTGCATGACAACAATGTCCCCAAATGCATGACAACACATTCCCACAGCTGTCCTTAGCATAATGTGGCTGATTTCATATTGTGATCTGGTTCATTTGAGCCTGCCAGCCAGCTAGAAAACTTGAGCTGGATCTGCCTTTTCTATTTAGTTTCAAGCTAAAGAAAGTGATCTGTCATCGCAGTATATCGAAAAGAACTAGTGTTCTGTTCCAAATAAGTCTGATACCATCGTCCATATTCATTATGTCCTGGATAAAACACTTCACCATTTCCTTTCCTTCCCCATATCCATGCTTGCTCTTTATTGCTATCGTGCCCTGCCTCCAAATGAACTGGCAAACTATTATTGGCTTGAATACTTTAAAATATTACCCTGATTTCAAGAAGGATAATGATAACAACCATCACTTTACAGGGTGGGCAAATGGAAGAGTGGAGCTAGAGATTTCCTTGTTACATCATATGGGCAATTTATATACAGCATTTTACTGAAGCAGAGATAAAGTTATCTGACTATTCATAGCAATGGACAATAAATTATAGCTAACACTGTGAACCGCCCCGAGTCTGCGGAATAGGGGCGGTATACAAATCGAAAAATAAAATAAAATAAAATAAATAAAACACAAAATTGTGGACAAATTGTGAATTTTCTTCTTAGAAAAGATTCCAAATATTTTTAATAAATCTAATAGAGCTTTGGCAAACAAAACAGAGCTGCTGAAATAACATATCAATAATATGGTAATTGGGTAGACCACAAACAAATGACTTTATCATGAATGACAAATATGTAGTAATGTTTAATACTTATTCCCGGTAAATTAATAAGCTACACTTTAAAATATTGTCAAAGGTTGTAATTACTAGGGCTGGCTTCCTTTGTTCAGAACTGCAGGCAATATACTTAATGGTAAGCCTGTTATAATGTTAATTGCTACTTACAGCTTCTAGTTAAAACCACATACTTGTTACTTCTAGCAGTAGCTAGCATCACTGAAGGTCAGCCTCAGAGCTGGATTTAGGGTTGTGCATCTATACCTATGCTCCTTGATCTCTCAGAAGCTTTCAATACTATTGACTATGACATTCTTCTTTTTGTGGGGCTTGGAAATGGGAAGCACTATGTTACAGTAGTTTCCCTTCTTCTTCAGTGGTTAATTCCAGGTGTTCTTGATGGGATGGAAGAAATCAAGTCCACAGCCCCACATTTATTGATGATCAGGGTTTAATGCTTTCCCTCCCCCTGTTTAACAATTCCATAAAACTTCTGGTGAGGCATCTGCAATTTCAGGGTTTTATATCTTTAGTATGCAATAACTCCCTCAGGCTGCACAAGTGAATCTGTTAAGATAGTGACCAGTATTTGGAGGTCTGGATGGGGAGGAACAGACTTTGGCTTAATCCTGACAAGACTGAGTACCTGTGGCTGCTGCCTCCCCACTCCCCTCATCCCACAGTCAGGGATTGTTTCCACTATTGGTCTTGGATGAGGTTGTGCTTTCCCATTTGAGACTTGTGAACAACTTAGGAGTCTTTTTGGATATCTTGGTTGCTTCGTGACTAGACTACTGAAATTGAGATACATGGAGCTGTCCTTGAAGATCACTTGGAAGCTAAAGCAGGTTCAAAATGTAGCAGGGCCAACAGCAACGGGCACTTCTTACTGTGCTCATGTGTTACCATTACTTTACTGGCTGCATTGGTTGCCAGTTGGTTTCTTGGTGCAATTCAAGGTATTGGTTGTTATCTTTAAAACCATTCAGGGCCTTGGAACTGTTTCCTGACAGATTATCTTTCTCTCATTGATTCTGCCATGTCTCAGCAGAATGGGTTTGCTCCATATCCATTCTAGTCACTTTTTGGGACTTAGAAAACATGCTTTCTCTGTCTTTGCTCCCACCCTCTGGAGAGTATCTCTCCAGAGATATGGATGAGACCCTCTCTCCTGGGTTCCAAGCAGTGGCTTAATATGGTTTTGTTTTGTTTTGTTTTGTTTTGTTCTGTTCTGTTTTGTTTTAGGTGAGGGGGGGGAGACTGCTGTGCTGTTTTATTGGCTATTTTAATCCAGGCTGCTTTGGGCTGTTGTTATTTTATGTTTTGAATAGTTTTATCTGGTATTGGATTTTTGTAAGCTGCCCAGAGACTATTGAACTGGGCAGCTATACTAAATTCAATTAAATAAATTAGTGTCATACTTAGCAATTACATTTTATACCATTTTTTATCCAAAATACTCTAGCCACTGCTAGCCACTAGCAATAGGTAGTCACCATAATATAAGTACAGACCAACAAACCAGATGTTAAATCCACAGAGGTATGTCCACAACTGTCCCCACAGGAGACAGGGACAGTGATTAAATATATGTCAACAGAATATTAAATCCATTCCTTCTGCACTTGTGTCAGTAAGTAAGGAAAAGTTTATGTTATGACATCAGCACATATGTGTCATCATCCTGAAGCCATCTCACATGATTGTGGATAACTATGGGTAGAATTAATGAAAAAATGAAAAGTCTTTCAAAAGATCTCAGAATTCAGAAGGAGGTTCAGGCTTGGAATTGGTATGCTAAGGATGCTAATGAACAGATAGTAACTAATTCAAAAGAGATCAAAAGAAGATGCAAGGAGTGTATTAAAATGCTATACAGGACACCTGTCAATATCCAAGATACCTTAGAAGATATTCCCCACTTCAACACCCTCTGGTATTAAAGAGTGTTTATATTAACACTCCATTTACTATCAAATCAGAAAGCTACAGGAACTGATGAAATATCCACTGAAATATGCTTAGCAATAGAAGAACATTAAAGCAAGGTAAGGTTCTAACCAAATTATGCCAGCAAAGCTGGAAAATGACAAAATGCTCAACCAATTGGAAGAGGTCTACATTTATATTCCATTACTCAAAAAAGGAGACTTGCTAGAATGCGGAAACTATAGTACAATTTCCTTAATTTCACATGCTAGCAAAATAATGGTTAGGACCATCCAATGGAGAAAGAGGTCTACATGGAAAAGGGGATACCCAATGTTAAAGCTGGCTTTAGCAAATGCTGAGAAACATGAGACATTACTGCTGATGCCCATTGGATAATTGAGAAAGCCAAATAATACCAAAAATAAATTATTACATAGACTACAGAAAAGCTTTTGATTATACAGATCATGTCATGCTGCGGAATATGCTCCAAAAAAATGGGAATCAAGTTAAGGATGAATAATGTCAGAATACTGTGTAGAGAAGACAAAATAATATGAAATTGACTTATTTGACCAGCAATAAGACAATAAGTACTTTTACAAAATATTGGAAACTCTTTATGGATTTGTTTTTTCTTGAAAATGAATAAAACTGAGTTAATGACTTTTGGATTTGCCCATTGAAAAGGGTTGGATACAGGAAGAAGTAATCTATGCAATGTAATTTCAGAGTAGGATGATAATATTATTAAATCTACTTGTAACTGCTGTGAAAAAGTTACTTTTTAATTTCTTTTTCTTTCATTTTTTTTTCTCTCTCTCAAACTTTCTGAAGTTTTTATGTTTCCTTTGTTTTTCTTTTTTGTCTCTCTTTTTTAATTTTAATCTCATTCTCTACTTTTATTAATAAAACAATTTTATTATTGTTTTAAAAATTCAATAAAATCACTTGAAATTAAAGAAAAAAATGGAACTCCCTGTTCATTTCATTGTCCTCAGGAGAAACTTATATACAGGTCAGGAAGACACAGTACAGACAGAAGCAGGAGAAACATACTGGTTCCAGGTTGGCAATGAGTATGGCAAGCTTGCATACTCTCTCCTTATTCATTCAACCTATATGCAGAATACATATTAAGGGAAGCTGGTTTGGAAGAATATGAGCATGGCTTTAAAATTGGAGGAATAGACATTAAAAACATTTGATGCATTGGGAACCTTATCCTGATAGCAAAGATGCAAAGGATCTGCATACTCCAAGCACTAAAAACCAAAGAGCACCGTGAAAACAACCATCAATAGTAAAGGAACAAGCACACTTTTTTTTTTGTAGGGATTTGTTCTTTCTTTCAACTATCCATGTACCCTTAATACCCTTCCTTCCTTCCTTCCTTCCTTCCTTCCTTCCTTCCTTCCTTCCTTCCTTCCTTCCTTCCTTCCTTCCTCTGGTTAATGAACAAACATGTCCAATTATGTATCATAGTCCTCCTATTAATTCTGCTACAAATAGAGAGAAACTATTCTGAAAAGAATTGTACTTGAAGCCCCATGCATTTAGAGCTTTACCTCTTCTTTTTAAGGAGTAAAGGGATATTAATGCCTTCCTGAACACATTCTTTGTAAGAAATAAAACACAAATTCTGTGTGTGCACCAGGTTTCAAATACATTCCTTTATACATGCAAACATGCTCAGATCTCAAAAGCTAAGGTTACAAAATGAATATTCAAATGGTTCAGAAACCTTTACTCCATGAATGTATTATACACTAGTATTTTAAAAACTTAAAACTGTAAACGTTGGTTCTACAAAGATGAACAAAGTTCTTTCTAACAATACTTTTATCTTCTGCACAGAATTGTAAAAAGAAAATGCATTTGTGCACCATTAACTCCTCCCCAAAAGCATTATAGGAAGATGACTTCCATTCTCCTGTCATAATGCATCAGTGGTCTAATATATAATATACTGAATATATTAGAAGTGTAGTATATGATATATTTTAGGACAGTTAACCTCATGTCCTTCAAATATTTTGAATTATAATTTTCACAGCCTTGTATTATCACTTTGGCTTACTAGAGTTTATGGCTGCTGAAATCTAAAATATTTGGAGCGAATTGGTTTTCTCATACCTGATATTTAATTCCTTGTGGAGCCTGAAACAGTATGGAGAACAGTATTGAGAATGAACTCATGCAGTTATACAAATGCTTAAACAACTAACAAATCACTTTTCCCACACAGTGTTCTTCTTCTTACTGAGAAACAGTTTCTCTAACTAAAAAGACAATTTTAACAATAATGTATAATACAGATTTTTTTTTACAATGCTTTGTTCTCAATATATCAAACAAGTGGTGGCTTATTATATCTGTATTATTTACAAACGTCATTGATTTTTCTCTGCTGTGGGATGAACTCTGCTTTCCCAAATACACAATTTACTTCTATAATATATCCATGTCTTGGTACAAATCTAACTTTGTGACACACTATGGGCTATCTTTTAAAGAACCTTTTCACCAAAGTGTTTCCCTTGGTAAATTTCTCTTCAACTCTCTCTAGATAAACTCCAAATACAATTACAAAAAAATTACTCTGAATTAAGGAATAGTAAACAGAAGAAAAAGAAGATGGATACTGAAGAAGAAAATATGGCATCAAATTAGGCAGATAAATTATTTGCTTCCCAAAAACACTTTCTCAAAAAAATAAATTGTCAGCTCAGTCATAAAATGTTTAAAGAAGCCAAGGAATGTTGATATTAATATGGAGAGGTTCTAGAAATCAGGAAATTTTTAAAACAAAATCCTCAAAGTTGATTCATGCTGCCTCTCAAAACTACCAATGTCTATAGAATCCTGCCTCACTTTTTCTTAGTTCCACCCTCAGTTACTTCCCAAACATATTACACCATATCTATATTTATCCAAATAATTCTGCTGCTGTACCCAATTAAATGTATACTTGATTTGCAAAATTATATAAAGAGGGGTTACATCCCCTCTGTTTTTAGCCATGTTTCTTATCTCTGTCACCATAAGAAATCAATTTGTGCTTCAGCTGAATTCTGTACTGGTCTCTGGTTTAAATTATTTTTTTACCAATTCTCTGATAATATGAACAAAAATCCACTGAATGCTCTTTGTCAATTTAGACTTTCCAAATCCAATTCAAACCAATACTGGAGATGTCTGCAATCAATGTATGTTTATGTGCTTGGCTAGTCAAGTCTACTAGAGGTAATAGAAATTCCATTTTCTGAAGTTATTTGGGATGAGTTTGGATCTATTAGTTCTAAGAAAGTGAACAGGTAACATCATCTTTGCCTCCTGCAGTTTAGATGTTAGCCCTTCCTGACTGGTGAAAGTCTGCAAGAAGGATCAGTAGACATCTTTGTGATTTTTACAAGGATCAATAATCAACACCTGGCATATTTGCAGAAATGAGGCAAGTCATTTTATGACAAAAGAAGTAGGAAATTTAAACGAAAAGTGGAGCAGATGATAGAGAAGCTTTCAATGGCTTTATTGCTTCAAAGAAGAGCAATAAAGTAGTTCGAGCAAAGTTTAGAACCAGTTTACCTCATCAATTGAGCTCTGTGCATTTCTTTACATCTTCAGCTGGTCTGCAATCCCAGGTGAAATGTAATCAATAACAATTAAAAAATCAAATATCTTAGATAATGTACATTTCCCTGGTCGAGGTATAGAAAATTGACATAATTTAAACTAACAAAGCTAGCATTGTTTTATTGGTGCATCAGATTGAAATGAACTGGGAATACATATTGAATAGCTTCTTGTTCTCTTTCCAGTATTCAGAACCATGAAAGGCTTTTAATAATGTTATTGAATCTATACTGAAAAGAGCAATTATATATACTTTTCAGATTGTCTTTGGTACTCCAGTGAGACCTTTGGCAAATCACTGTTTATTTTTTCACAGATCATTTGTTAAAATTGCACCAGGTCAGCCTGCACTTGTTCCAGTGTCTATATGAAATTCATCCTTTTATAGATATGAGAATCTAGAGAATTCTTTATTGCCTACCAAAGACAATCTAGCCAATTCACATAACAGATGCAGTGGGGAAATGAAGGTTAGAAACAATTCACTGTAGCACAAAAGCACACTGAAACACACTTTAATGATGAGCTATGAAATTGATCTCCAAAGAAGGGTGCAGTTCATCCAAAACAAAGTCAGTATTATTATTTTTTAAAGTTTTAGATTGAAAAATGCAAGAAAATGTAAGGGTGTACAGAAATAGAAACAGAATACACCTGGAAATAAACAGGTAAGCCTGTCAGAGATTAATACATTTATTATCTAATTATACATAATGTGAAGACCGTGAATGCAACTTGCACCTCTTCCCTTCAATGTTCCCTTTCAGTGAACTTCTCCCATCTCTACTTGCATCTAACCATGATTATCTTTATAAAGCTGTCAGGCTCTCATTGAGACAGGCTTAAGTTTTTCTTAGTTATTATTGTTTTTCTTGGCATTACGGGGTTCAACTTGTTTCTCAAAAGTTAAAAATATCAACATAACATATGATGTGACTAGGAGCACCGTTTTTCAGCTGACTTGTCCCAGAGTCTGGCATTGGTTAGGGTTTATTTATTTTATTTATTTATTTATTTTTACATTTATATACCGCCCCATTCCGAAGACTCGGGGCGGTTTACAGC